>CM038705.1:5071363-5101363 GCA_021613375.1 Megaleporinus macrocephalus
TATGGTGGTGTAGTGGTTAGTATGGTGGTGTAGTGGTTAGTATGATGGTGTAGTGGTTAGAATGGTGGTGTAGTGGTTAGTATGGTGGTGTAGTGGTTAGTATGATGGTGTAGTGGTTAGAATGGTGGTGTAGTGGTTAGTATGGTGGTGTAGTGGTTAGTATGATGGTGTAGTGGTTAGTATGGTGGTGTAGTGGTTAGTATGGTGGTGTAGTGGTTAGTATGATGGTGTAGTGGTTAGTATGGTGGTGTAGTGGTTAGTATGGTGGTGTAGTGGTTAGTACGGTGGTGTAGTGGTTAGTACGGTGGTGTAGTGGTTAGTATGATGGTGTAGTGGTTAGTATGGTGGTGTAGTGGTTAGTATGGTGGTGGTGTAGTGGTTAGTATGGTGGTGTAGTGGTTAGTATGGTGGTGTAGTGGTTAGTATGATGGTGTAGTGGTTAGTATGGTGGTGTAGTGGTCAGTATGGTGGTGTAGTGGTTAGTAAGGTGGTGTAGTGGTTAGTATGGTGGTGTAGTGTTAGTATGATGGTGTAGTGGTTAGTATGGTGGTGTAGTGGTTAGTATGGTGGTGTAGTGGTTAGTATGGTGTTGTAGTGGTTAGTACGGTGGTGTAGTGGTTAGTATGGTGGTGTAGTGGTTAGTATGGTGGTGTAGTGTTAGTATGGTGGTGTAGTGGTTAGTACGGTGGTGTAGTGGTTAGTATGGTGGTGTAGTGGTTAGTATGATGGTGTAGTGGTTAGTATGGTGGTGTAGTGGTCAGTATGGTGGTGTAGTGGTTAGTATGGTGGTGTAGTGGTTAGTATGGTGGTGTAGTGGTTAGTACGGTGGTGTAGTGGTCAGTATGGTGGTGTAGTGGTTAGTACGGTGGTGTAGTGGTTAGTACGGTGGTGTAATGGTTAGTATGGTGGTGTAGTGGTTAGTATGGTGGTGTAGTGGTTAGTATGGTGGTGTAGTGGTTAGTACGGTGGTGTAGTGGTTAGTATGGTGGTGTAGTGGTTAGTATGGTGGTGTATTGGTTAGTATGGTGGTGTAGTGGTTAGTATGGTGGTGTAGTGGTTAGTACGGTGGTGTAGTGGTTCGTATGGTGGTGTAGTGGTTAGTATGGTGGTGTAGTGGTTAGTATGGTGGTGTAGTGGTCAGTATGGTGGTGTAGTGGTTAGTATGGTGGTGTAGTGGTTAGTATGGCGGTGTAGTGGTTAGTATGGTGGTGTAGTGGTTAGTACGGTGGTGTAGTGGTTAGTATGGTGGTGTAGTGGTTAGTATGATGGTGTAGTGGTTAGTATGGTGGTGTAGTGTTAGTACGGTGGTGTAGTGGTCAGTATGGTGGTGTAGTGGTTAGTATGGTGGTGTAGTGGTTAGTATGGTGGTGTAGTGTTAGTACGGTGGTGTAGTGGTCAGTATGGTGGTGTAGTGGTTAGTATGGTGGTGTAGTGGTTAGTATGGTGGTGTAGTGGTTAGTATGGTGGTGGTGTAGTGGTTAGTATGGTGGTGTAGTGTTAGTACGGTGGTGTAGTGGTCAGTATGGTGGTGTAGTGGTTAGTATGGTGGTGTAGTGGTTAGTATGGTGGTGTAGTGGTTAGTATGGTGGTGTAGTGGTTAGTATGGCGGTGTAGTGGTTAGTATGGTGGTGTAGTGGTTAGTATGGTGGTGTAGTGGTTAGTATGGTCGTGTAGTGGTTAGTATGGTGGTGTAGTGGTTAGTATGGTGGTGTAGTGGTTAGTATGGTGGTGGTGTAGTGGTTAGTATGGTGGTGTAGTGGTTAGTATGGTGGTGTAGTGGTTAGTACGGTGGTGTAGTGGTCAGTACCGTGGTGTAGTGGTTAGTATGGTGGTGTAGTGGTTAGTATGGTGGTGTAGTGGTTAGTATGGTGGTGTAGTGGTTAGTATGGCGGTGTAGTGGTTAGTATGGCGGTGTAGTGGTTAGTATGGTGGTGTAGTGGTTAGTATGGTGGTGTAGTGGTTAGTATGGTGGTGTAGTGGTTAGTATGGTGGTGTAGTGGTTAGTATGGTGGTGGTGTAGTGGTTAGTATGGTGGTGTAGTGGTTAGTATGGTGGTGTAGTGGTCAGTACGGTGGTGTAGTGGTTAGTATGGTGGTGTAGTGGTTAGTATGGTGGTGTAGTGGTTAGTATGGTGGTGTAGTGGTCAGTACGGTGGTGTAGTGGTTAGTATGGTGGTGTAGTGGTTAGTATGGTGGTGTAGTGGTTAGTATGGTGGTGTAGTGGTCAGTACGGTGGTGTAGTGGTTAGTATGGTGGTGTAGTGGTTAGTATGGTGGTGTAGTAGTTAGTATGGTGGTGTAGTGGTTAGTATGGTGGTGTAGTAGTTAGTATGGTGGTGTAGTGGTTATGGTTATACTTTCAGATATATATGTTAATACGGTGACGGTATGCTGTTTTGTGTGGTGTAGCCGTACCGCGGGGAGAGAGGGAGCAGCGCCCTGCAGTATTTCGACCTCACGCCCCCCATGGCGGGCATCATGGTGCCCTCCATCCAGCGCTGGCCGGGCAGCGGGTTCGCCTTCCACGCCTGGCTGTGCCTCAGCTCTGAGTTCCCGCCCCCGCAGCAGCAGCACCACTCGGAGTCGCGCGTCACCGCCCCCGAGAGCACGCTCCGCATGGCCAAGGGTCCGCGCCGCAAACAGCTCTACAGGTGGGTGGGGCTTGAAAGCGTTGTTTCAGAACATGCTGTTTACTCTCCAGTCCGTGTGTATGGAAGCTAAACTGTCAAGATTCGTCATGGTTGTGATGTCATAGCCATGAACCCCTTTCCATACTTTAGTTTAGATTTGCATATGTGACTTTCTGAACAGGTCACACTACGAGACAGCCAATCAGAAAAGAGCACATGGCTTATGATCCGAGATTCACACTGGATGGGTCTTTTATGGAATACTTTTAACCCTTTGATGCACAAGCTAATCAAACCCCTTCCAATGCTTAACATGGGTTAAACCTGGCCCGTATTCATTTCCTATGCTACTGTATGTACTGCTGAGTATCTCTTTATTGAAATCAGTTCATTTCCTTATTTAATGTTACAAGTTTTCATTAAAAATCTTGCTTTGATCTTAAATCGTTATTTTAATTTAATTTAATTTATTTACTACATAAACAGAAATAGTGTTTGTAAATATGTTCCTGACTGAAAACGTTTACAAACATTAACAGTTCCTATCAAACTTCATAGTGAACACATATGGGTTAATTCTGACTCATGTTGTATGTTAGAAATTTAGGAAAAGTTTAGGATCACTTTAGAATTTAATTTCATGCAATTTTCATGCAATTCACAAACATCATTTCACAATTAGTGTAAGTGTATCAGATGATTTTTAAAGAATAAAAACGTCTATTTTTGTATAGAGGCTTATTTTACATATAGTTCTATTATCAGTAATTCTCAGTCCTCTGTCTAAATCTCCTGGTACGGCCGCCAATCCAAGTTAAGGACGTTATTGGACTAATTGGTTGTTAGGACACTCTTGCTCAATTGTGATCACAGCTGAAAAACATTCTACTAATAAGTGAGTATAAAAGGGAGAACAACATTCTAGGTTAGTTTAGTATCTGAAGATCAGCAGTTGATGGCTTGCTGACCGACTCACAATGACCAGAAAGAAACAACTTTCTTTAGAGACCCGTCAGTTCATTGTTGTGTTAAGGAAGAAGATCCTCCATTAAAACAAGAACATTTCACTGTGATCCCAAACTTTTGAGTGGTTGATTTTTATGTTTATACATCGTTAGAACATGACAGATGTCAATTTTTATAATCAATGGGCCAATAGAAATGCTTCAAAATCAATTGGAAAAAATTCTGGTTCCATTGACTTACATTGACAGTAAAGCCTGTTTTTGGCCTCTCCTGTAAAGTTCCTATTTTGAAGATACTTGTTTTTCATTGGACAGCGACGATACATTAATATTTGATCGCTTATATGTATGCAAATAAGATTTACATATGTAGTACAAATAACAACGCCACTCTCACACCTCTATAAAGGACATCTGGAAAATGGACATAGAGACGTTCCGTTTGACTGTTTTATTATAAGTGAAATAATATAATTTTACTAAACTGAGGCCACTGGCTCTTCAATGTTGATGATTTTCCCACATGGGGCAGTGTTCATTCCCATAATGGTGTAGTCGAGTTTATTTGTGTAGTGATTTTTACAACAATGTTGTCTCAAAGCAGCTTTTCAGAGTTTTGAAAACAGACAGTTACAACATATATATCCTCCAGTGAGCAAACCAGAGGCAACTGTGGCAAGAACACCTCCCTCAGACTGGAGGAAGAAACCTTGGGAGGAACCAGACTCACAAGCAGAGACCCGTCCTCCTCTGGTCAAACAGTGTTTACAGTTTAATAAACTAAACACCAAAGAAAAGAGTCTCTGTTTGAAATCTGGATAGCAAAGCTTTAGAAGCTGCACAGATAGAGGCAGTCTCTGACTGAGGCAGTCTCTGACTGAGGCCGTCTCTGACTGAGGCAGTCTCTGACTGAGTATTTATGTAAAGTGGGCGTGAGCTGAAACAGTCCCATCCTATCTCAGTGCTGGTGCATCTGGATGGTGTACAGTGATGTAACTGAGGGTGTAGCAGTAGACACAGATGGACAGGAGAGCTGGCTGGTGATGGTGAGGAGGAGGCCCTGATGGTCAGTCCTTCAACAGCAATCAACAGACAGGAGGACAGTCATTACCTCAGGAAGAGTAAGTGGTCAGCACGGTGGTGTAGTGGTTAGCACTACTCCGGTGTCCTCCCACAGTCCAAACACATGCATGTTAGGTTGATCCTCACTCTAAACTGTCCTTAGGTGTGAGTGTGATGGACTGGTGATCCATGATGATGGGATTGGCTCCAGCCCCCTCGTGATGACCCTGACTAGTGGGATGGATGGATGGATGGGTTTCCCCACGTTGTGTTTTCTAGTGCGTCCGTGTGTTTAGAATGTGATGTTAACGCTGAGTGTTGTCCCTGTCCCGTGTCCAGCTTCTTCACGGCGAGCGGGACGGGCTTTGAGGCCTTCTTCACCACGGAGGGGGTGCTGGTGGTGGCCGTTTGCACTAAGAAAGAATACATGGCTGTCTCTCTGCCTGAGAACCCCCTCAGCGACCTGGCCTGGGTCAGTACATCCCCTGACCCCTTCCCTCCCATACGCTCCTAGAAGACATTGTTGAAATATATATAGTTTTAAATTCATCTGGTTACATTTCACTTCTCTCACTCTCTCTCTCTCACTCTGTAGCACTCTGTAGCTATAGTGCACATCCCCGGCCGCCGGCCGTTTGGCCAGAACCTGGTCACCATCTATGTGGACGGGAACCAGTGCAAAACAGCACAGCTGCGCTTCCCCTCCCTCAACGAGGTAAGCAGGACCCCGTTTTCCACCACAGGGACTCTTTCAGGGCGTCCCATTGCAGGAGTTATTTGGTCTTCAGTGCAGAGCAGATGCTTTTGCAGTGGTCAGTGGTCAGTGGTCAGTAAAAACTGTATTCTGATTGGATTAATCAAGCAAACGATGTAGCAATGAAATGTATGTTCTGGAATTGTGGTCCAGTCCTAACGACCTGCATAATGAGTTAAGGCCTAGTGAGCCAATTAAGTTAAGACTTACCAGCTGGGACACAATAACTATTTTCTTTATTTAGATTTATATTCATTATTAATTATTCAAATTTTAATGTCATTGCATCATATCCTCCAGAGACCCAGAACAATGTAAGTTTGAGAATTTTAGTTCATTTAAACATAAAATAGGTCTACTATATGAAAAAAACTATATGAAAAAAACATTTTAAATTATTTTTTATGGGATGTCCTTTAAAGTGGACACCGGGACATTGTTGATGTCATATTTCTTGTTTTCTGTTCTGCATCACACCAAAACCCTTCTACAACATCAGCACTAACTCAATCCTATAATATAATATAAATGAAAATGAGTAAACAAACATTGTTTACCTTTTTTATACCATTTCCACTTTTGTCAATATAGTAAATATTTTAAATGCACTATATATGAACATAAACAGGAACAAATAATAACCTATTCCAAAGGTTACCGTTACTTTGATTAAAATAAAAAAAAATCTAGATTTAAACTAGATTTAGTTTAGCAGTAGTCTAGATTTTAGGCCCACAAGCTAAACCTGTGTTAATCACTGCAAACCTTGAGCCAAAGTTTCACAATTTCCACACGTAGTACCCAACTTCTCTTATTCCATTTTATTTTAATGTTCTATTTTTAAATGTACAACTATGTAACATTTACTAATAAATTAGGAATAAATTAAATTAGTAATTAATTCAAAAATAAAATACATGTTTACATGTTTACAGGGCTTACATGTTGCAAAATGATGTCAAACTCCTGTCCCCTGTTTAATTTCATTAATTTCATATAAAACCAGATTTAGTCCCAATGTCCACTACAAAGGACATCAAAAAAGTAAGCTGTTAGGTAGTTAAACGTTTGTGCATATCAATAAAAATTGCTTTAAGAGCTAGCTACAACAGTTTTATACCTAAATCATCAATTCTAGGCTTTAGAAACAAAATAAATACATATTATTTAAGAGCGTATCTCACTCGCTCCCATAAAATGTGGTTACTGAGAGGCGGCCATATTTAAAAAGGCAGAACTTCTGTTGTGAAGGACTCACCCCAACACATGATCACTGAAGAGACCTGGATGTCCTCTACATGGCACACCAGGTTTTAGCATGGTACCTTATTTAGTTTTTGAAATATCTTTTGGAGACTCATGTTCCCTCAAGAAGACATAAATGAATCACCAGGTCTTACGAGGGAGGATATACCACAATACAAAGCATCTACTAGACGGACTGGGAGACTCTATAAGGTCCTGGTAGGTGGTCACAGGTATCTGGAGGTATCATGCTGACTGCAGTGCATCCCACAGCTGCTGGAGGGAGCGTGGAGGAGGATCCATAAAGCCAACACCACCATCCAGACGGTCCCATAGATGCTCAATTGGGTTCAAGTCTGGGGAATTAGGGGTCCAGGGTGGTACTTAGAAGTCTTGCTCAGCTCTTCCAACCAATGTAGGACATTTCTAGCTGTGTGTTGTGTTGGTGTCTTGCTGGAAGATCCCATCCGCCCCAGAGAAGACCATCAGCATGTATGGTGTACGTGATCTACAAGGATGGCTTCAGACCCAAATCAGTTGAGAGGGTCTTCCACATGGATGAGTGGGTCCACTGTGTAGAACAAAGTGCTTGACTTCAGGTTCAGTTCTGGTTGATTTCATGTCATGTGTCTTTTCTCTTCCAGCCTTTTACCTCCTGCTGTATTGGTTCGGCGGGTCACCGGACCACTACTACCACCACCACCTCCTCCCCGACGCTGCCTCCTCCACTGCACTCCCCATCCGACCTGACCTTCTCCGTGCCTCCCGGCCCTCCAACGCTTACTCGCTCACAGTCCTTCCCAGCATCCTTTGCGGCAGCAGCCGGGGGCCGTTGGGGTTCGGGGAGAGATGTCCCGGTGCACACCATCCCCGCAGGGCTACAGGACACTGAGTGGGGGTCTCCATCCTCGCTGGACGGCCTGCTGGCCACGGCCTTCATCTGCCACGAAGCGCTGCAGCCCGCCCAGATACGTGCAATCTATCTGTCAGGTGAGAGTCTACTGCACACACACTGGGCGTCCAGATCATCACACAGGGTCACCAAAAGCTTATATAGAAAAGCACTGACCAATAGAATGTGGTGCACTGGTCACCCTTTGGATGACCATGCAATACCTTGGGATAAGTTGGAGTGATAAAAGTCTGTTCAACTCTTTCTGGATGAGTTGGAGTGATGAAGCTTCAGTAAACACATTTGTAAGTATCTGGAGTGATGAATGTCCACCAAACACCTTTGGCATAGGTTGGAGTAATGGAAGGTCCACTGAGCACCTTTGGGATAAATTGGCCTGATGAAGCTCCACTTAACTCCTTTGGGATGAGTTAGAGTGATGAAGGTCTGCTCAACACATTTGGAATGAGTTGGAGTGCTGAACCTCCAGGGAACTCTGTTGAGTTGAGTTGAACTGATGAAGCTCTGTTGGACTCTTAAAATAAATTGAATTGGCGAAGCTCCATTAAACTTTCATGGAATAAGCTGGCTTGATGAAGCTCCATTGAACTCCTTTGGAGTGATGAAGGTCTGCTCGACACATTTGGATTGAGTAGGAGGGATGAAGCTCTGTTGAACCCCTTTGGAAGAAACCGGATTTATAAATCTCCATTGAACTGGGTTGAGTTGGAATGTTGAAGCTTCATTGAACTCTTTTGGTTGAATTAGAGTGATGAAGGTCTGCTCAACACATTTGGAATGAGTTGGAATTCTGAAGCTCCATTAAACTGGTTTGATGAAGCTCTATTGAACTCCTTTTAGGTTAAGTTTGAGTAATGAATCTCCATGGAACTTCTTTGGGATAAGTTGGAATGATGAGGGTCTGCTCAACACATTTGGAATGAGTTGGAGGGATGAAGGTCTATTGGACTCCTTTGGAAGAAACTAGACTGATAAAGCTCCATTGAACTTTTTTGGGTTGAGTTGAAGTGATGAAGGTCTGCTCAACACATTTGGAACAAGGTGGAATTCTGAAGCTCCATTGAACTGGATTGATTAAGCTCCACTGAACTTTTTTGGGTTGAGTTGGAGTGATGAAGGTCTGCTCAACACATTTGAAATAAGGTGGAAGTCTGAAGCTCCATTGAACTGGATGGATTAAGCTCCACTGAACTTTTTTGGGTTGAGTTGAAGTGATGAAGGTCTGCTCAACACATTTGGAACAAGGTGGAATTCTGAAGCTCCATTGAACTGGTTTGATGAAGCCCCATGGAACTCCTTTGGGTTGAGTTGTAGTAGAGTTTTAGTAAATGCTATTGCAACTGAATGCAACCAGACGCTCTCAGCAATGTAGAGCAAAGCTATTCCAGAAGAGTAGAGGCTGATCCTCTGAGCTTTTTGAGGAAGTGATGTGAAATATGTTTCCTCATTGCAGGTCCCAATAACGTTCCCCTGTTCAAAACGGATGGAGAGCTTTCAGAGCTGTGCAGTAAGCTTCTGCTGTACTACACTCCTCAGGTAGGGCTATTTTCAATGCCTGCCTCATGGAACACTGTAGGACACCCTTCAAATGGTGTACGCAGTTGGGATTGCAGTGCTGGAGTTTGAGTTCTCTATGTTGTGTGTTTTCTGCGTTCCAGGCCTTTAAAAACCAAATCTGTCTGGATCTGTCGCCCAACCATCTCTACAATGGCAGGCTGACCGGCCACAGAGTGGTCAACTGGGACATCAAGGTCTGTTACTTCTTACATAACAGGGTCTACACAGTAGGACAACACAAGGTTGTCAGCAACATCAACTACAGAACATAGTTGTTAATTATATGATATGGCATAAAATACAGCTTTGCCTTTTTGCCCGTTGGCTAAACACATTGCTGTTTGACCCCCCAGGATAAAAAGCTTAGGAATTCATTGAAAAAATCTAATCAAACAGTGGACACGGGCAGGTCCATTAAAAATCCTTGTCCATGAACCCTCTGGTTATTTGTGGTTGTGTTTGTGTAGGATGTTCTGAACTCCGTGGGTGGAATGGGAGCGCTTCTTCCCCTGCTGGAGCAGGTGTGTGGGCTGGAGCAGAGCGAGGCCGGGGGTCAGGAGACGTCAGACCTGCTGGGTCCGGAGCTGACATCCTCCAGAGGAGCGACCGGCATGCTACTGCCACTGGGCAGGTCATCCGGTCAGTACATACTCACTCTACTGTTGCTCAATCGGTACAGACCCACACTGTCCAGTCAGTACATTCCCACACAACTGTAGTCTAGTCAGTACATATCTACACAACTGTCGTCCAGTCACTATATACACACACAACTGTTGTCTAGTCACTATATACACACACAACTGTTGTCTAGTCAGTACATATCTACACAACTGTCATCCAGTCACTATATACATACAACTGTTGTCTAGTCAGTACATATCTTCACAACTGTCGTCCAGTCACTATATACATAAAACTGTTGTCTAGTCAGTACATATCTTCACAACTGTCGTCCAGTCACTATATACACACACAACTGTTGTCTAGTCAGTGCATATCTACACAACTGTCATCCAGTCACCATATATACACACAACTGTCATGCAGTCACTATATACACACAACTGTTGTCTAGTCAGTATACACCCACACTGAAGTCTAGTCAGTACATATCTACACAACTGTCGTCCAGTCACTATATACACACAACTGTTGTCTAGTCAGTACATATCTACACAACTGTGATCCAGTCACTATATACATACAACTGTTGTCTAGTCAGTACATATCTACACAACTGTGATCCAGTCACTATATACACACAACTGTTGTCTAGTCAGTACATATCTACACAACTGTGATCCAGTCACTATATACATACAACTGTTGTCTAGTCAGTACATATCTACACAACTGTCGTCCAGTCACTATATACACACACAACTGTCATCCTGTCACTATATACACACACAACTGTTGTCTAGTCAGTGCATATCTACACAACTGCCATCCAGTCACTATATACACACAACTGTTGTCTAGACAGTACATATCTACACAACTGTCGTCCAGTCACTATATACACACAACTGTTGTCTAGACAGTATACATCCACACTGAAGTCTAGTCAGTACATATCTACACAACTGTCGTCCAGTCACTATATACACACAACTGTTGTCTAGACAGTATACATCCACACTGAAGTCTAGTCAGTACATATCTACACAACTGTCGTCCAGTCACTATATACACACAACTGTTGTCTAGACAGTACATATCTACACAACTGTCATCCAGTCACTATATACACACACAACTGTTGTCTAGTCAGTGCATATCTACTCAACTGTCATCCAGTCACTATATACACACAACTGTTGTCTAGTCAGTACATATCTACACAACTGTCGTCCAGTCACTCTATACACACACAACTGTCATGCAGACACTATATACACACAACTGTTGTCTAGTCAGTACATATCTACACAACTGTTGTCTAGTCAGTACATATCTACACAACTGTTGTCTAATCAGTACATACCTACACAACTGTCGTCCAGTCACTGTATACACACACAACTGTTGTCTAGTAAATATAGACCCCCCACTGTCGTCCACTCAGTACATATCTACACAACTGTCGTCCAGTCACTATATACACATACAGAACTGTTGTGTAGTCAGTATAATCTTACAGTACAGTCATACAGTCAATACATAACCACACTGTTGTCAGGTCAGTACATACCTATACAACTGTCATCTAGTCAGTGTATATACCCCCACAACTGTCATAGTACATAACCACACAATAGTTGTCAAGTGACTGTATACACACAGCTGTTGTGTAGTCAGTATCTGCTCACAGTACTCTCGTCCAGTCAGTACATACACACACTGTTGTCAAGTCAGTACATACCAACACAACTGTGGTCTAGTCAACACAAACCCACTGTGGTCCAGTCAGTATATACCCACATAGCTGTTGTTAGTCAGTACATAGCCTCACTACTGTCATCCAGTCAGTACATACCCAGTTCAGAACCTGCAAATCACTACTCAAAGTTATGACTCACCCCGTCCCCTCTCTCTCAGAGAGCCGTTTGGAGAGGAACAGTGTGGCTGCTTTTCTGCTGATGGTCAGGAACATGCTGAGGAACCATCCGGTCAATCAGGAGAGCCTCCTCCACTGCCATGGACCCCCCATCATAGGAGCCATGCTGAGCAAGGTAAACCCAGATGGAGATTTTAACAATGGGGATGCCACAGCCATCCGTATCTGGAGAGCTCAAGAGATCATAACTGTCCTCCCTCTCTCTCTCTCTCTCTCTCTCTCTCTCTCTCTCTCTCTCTCTCCCTCTCTCTCTCTCTCTCTCTCTCTCTCTCTCTCTCTCTCTGTCCGTCTCAGGTCCCCAGCAGTATGATGGACATGAGCGTGCTGATGGCGTGTCAGCTGTTGTTGGAGCAGGTCTGCAGTGAGGGGAACAGCGCTTTACTCTCTCAGCTCTATCAGCACCTGCTCTTCGACTTCCGCATCTGGAGCCACTGCCACTTCGCTGTGTGCCTCGGTAAAGAACTGATCTGGGCTCCTCTTCCTCCGCGAACATGTGACTGTGTACATTGTAATAATAATAATAATAATAATAATAGGTCGCACCCAAGGACGCTGAACAAGTGAAAAAATTAAAAGCGAGTGAAAGAGAGAAGAGAAAAGGTGAGACTTGAGCTGAGATTTAAACATAGAAACAGAGGAAGATAAACAAATAGTAGACAATCTAAACCGAGGGTTCAGCTTTCTGACTGTCTGATTGACTGTCTCACTGTCTATCTTTCTCACTGTCTGATTGACTGTCTCACTGTCTATCTTTCTCACTGTCTGATTGACAGTCTCACTGTTTATCTTTCTCACTGTCTGATTGACTGTCTCACTGTCTATCTTTCTCACTGTCTGATTGACTGTCTCACTGTCTATCTTTCTCACTGTCTGATTGACAGTCTCACTGTTTATCTTTCTCACTGTCTGATTGACAGTCTCACTGTTTATCTTTCTCACTGTCTGATTGACTGTCTCACTGTTTATCTTTCTGACTGTCTGATTGACTGTCTCACTGTTTATCTTTCTCACTGTCTGATTGACTGTCTCACTGTCTATCTTTCTCACTGTCTGATTGACAGTCTCACTGTTTATCTTTCTCACTGTCTGATTGACAGTCTCACTGTTTATCTTTCTGACTGTCTGATTGACTGTCTCACTGTTTATCTTTCTGACTGTCTGATTGACAGTCTCACTGTCTATCTTTCTGACTGACTGTCTGATTGACAGTCTCACTTTCTATCTTTCTGACTGACGGATTGACAGTCTCACTGTCTATCTTTCTGACTGACTGTCTGATTGACAGTCTCACTGTCTATCTTTCTGACTGACGGATTGACTGTCTCACTGTCTATCTTTCTGACTGACTGTCTGATTGACTGTCTCACTGTCTATCTTTCTGACTGTCTGATTGACTGTCTATCTTTCTGACTGACTGTCTGATTGACAGTCTCACTTTCTATCTTTCTGACTGTCTGATTGACTGTCTCACTGTCTATCTTTCTGACTGACTGTCTGATTGACTGTCTCACTGTCTATCTTTCTGACTGTCTGATTGACTGTCTATCTTTCTGACTGTCTGATTGACTGTCTCACTGTCTGTCTTTCTGTCTGACTGTCTGATTGATTGTCTCACTGTCTATCTTTCTGACTGTCTGATTGACTGTCTATCTTTCTGACTGACTGTCTGATTGACTGTCTCACTGTCTATCTTTCTGACTGACTGTCTGATTGACTGTCTCACTGTCTATCTTTCTGACTGTCTGATTGACTGTCTATCTTTCTGACTGACTGTCTGATTGACAGTCTCACTGTCTATCTTTCTGACTGTCTGTCTGATTGACTGTCTCACTGTCTATCTTTCTGACTGTCTGATTGACTGTCTATCTTTCTGACTGACTGTCTGATTGACAGTCTCACTTTCTATCTTTCTGACTGACGGATTGACTGTCTCACTGTCTATCTTTCTGACTGTCTGATTGACTGTCTATCTTTCTGACTGACTGTCTGATTGACAGTCTCACTTTCTATCTTTCTGACTGACTGTCTGATTGACTGTCTCACTGTCTGTCTTTCTGTCTGACTGTCTGATTGATTGTCTCACTGTCCTCTGAGCAGACTCAGAGGACCTGAGAGAGGGTGATGGAGTGTAGGGCTGTAGGAGAGCAGAGAGATAGGATGGAGCTAAGCCATGTAAGGGCTTATAAGTCACCAAATTTATTTTGTAGTGGATGCGTTCAGGAACAGGAAGCCAGTGAAGCTGATGGAGGACGGGGGTGACGTGAGCAGATTGTAGAGGACATGTCAGTGATGATATCTAATGCAGCTGCACTGCTGAATGGCTTATTAGTCTTATTAGACTTGTTTACAGTCGTGATTTAATAAATGCCAGGCTCATTATAGCAACACGTGTGTGTGTGTGTGTGTGTGTGTAGGTCACGTGCAGTATCTGTCCTCAGTGCTGAAGGAGAGTAAACTGAGGACACGCCGGAAGTACGGAGTTCAGTACATCCTGGACTCCATTCGCTCACACTACAGGTGAGGACGGCAGCAGGTAACAGACACTTCGGACGCTGGTCACTCCGATTCTATCAGCTCCAGTGACCATACAGGAGCTCCACCTACAGACTGTAGTTCATCTGATTCTCTGTATACTTTATTACTCTGTTCCTCTGATCAGGACCCCCACAGGACCACCACAGAGCAGCTACAATAAGGGAGGTGTGTTAGTGTGCGTTGTGCTGGTGGGAGTGGATCAGACACAGCAGTGCTGCTGCTGCCGGAGTGTTTAAACACTGTGTCCACTCACTGTCCACTCTATTAGACACTCCTACTACCTGCTGGTCCACCTTGTAGATGTAAAGTCAGAGACAGTAGCTCATCTGCTGCTGCACTGTTTGTGTTCCTCTAGTTCTTCATCAGTGGACACAGGACGCCGCCCACAGGACACTGCTGTCTGGATAGTTTTGGTTGGTGGACGATTCTCAGTCCAGCAGTGACACTGAGGTGTCTGATCCACTCATGCCAGCACAACATACATGACTAACACACCACCCAGTGCTGAGAATGACCCACCTCTCTAATAGTATCTGCTCTGTGGTGGTCCTGTGGGGGTCCTGATCATTAAAGAACAGAGTAATAAAGTATTCAGAGAATCAGATGAACTACAGTCTGTAAGTGGAGCTCCTGTATGGTCAGTGGAGCTGATACAGTGGACAGTGAGTGGAGGTCCTGTATGGTCAGTGGAGCTGATACAGTGGACAGTGAGTGGAGGTGGGTTTAAGGTTATGGCTGAATGGTGTGTATATACTGTATATATAGTCAGAGGTAGAGTGGTCAGTGGTCCAGTATGTATGTATGTTAGTAGAACACAGGTTTGGCCTCTGACGTCTGATTGTTCTCCACTCTTCACAAGGACCTGTTTGGTTCCTCCTCCTGGTTTATTGTAGTGAAGTGTTGATTAGATATAGTCGTGTACTGGGCGGTCACTGTAAACACTGGACTTCCTCCAGGAGAGATTAGGAAGTAGTTAAGATAACAAACGGACCAGAACTCACGAACGTGCTGCCCAGATAAACAGGTTTATAGGTTATTTGCTCAGGTGACTATGATTCAGAGCGTATTAGTGTATATGTAATGTGTGTGTGTGTGTGTGTGTGTGTGTGTGTGTGTGTGTGTGTGTGTGGACAGTGTGGAGAAGGATGGCAGTGCTCTGTCAGATGAGAAGCAGACGGTGCAGATGTCTCTCTTTACTCTACTGAATGACTTCCTGTTAAAGTCTCCCACTACTGAAGAGCTGCACAGTGTACTGGCCTACACCGCTATAGTACAGGACCAGCCCCAGGTACTGACTGTCCGTCTGTCTGACTGTCTGTCTGATTGACTGTCTCAGCATCTATTTTTCTGACTGTCTGATTGACTGTCTCAGCATCTATTTTTCTGACTGTCTGATTGACTGTCTCACTGTCTATCTTTCTGATTGACTATCTGATTGACAGTCTCACTGTGTATCGTTCTGACTGACTGTCTGATTAACTGTCTCACTGTCTATCTTTCTGACTGACTGTCTGATTGACTGTCTCACTGTCTGTCTTTCTGACTGACTGTCTGATTGACTCTTACTGTCTATCTTTTTGACTGTCTCACTGTCTATATTTCTGACTTACTGTCTGATTGACTGTCTTACTGTCTCACTGTCTATATTTCTGACTTACTGTCTGATTGGCTGTCTCACTGTCTATCTTTCTGATTGACTGTCTGATTGACTCTTACTGTCTATCTTTTTGACTGTCTCACTGTCTATATTTCTGACTTACTGTCTGATTGACTGTCTCAATGTCTCACTGTCTATCTTTCTGACTGACTGTCTGATTGACTCTTACTGTCTATCTTTTTGACTGTCTCACTGTCTATATTTGTGACTTACTGTCTGATTGACTGTCTCCCTGGCTTACTGTCTATTGTTCTGACTGTCTGATTGATTGTCTCACTGTCTCACTGTCTATCGTTCTGACTGACTGTCTCACTGTCTCAATGTCTATCGTTCTGACTGACTGTCTGATTGACTGTCTCACTGTTTATCTTTCTGACTGACTGTCTGATTGACTGTCTCACTGTCTATATTTCTGACTTACTGTCTGATTGACTGTCTCACTGTCTATCTTTCTGACTGACTGTCTGATTGACTCTTACTGTCTATCTTTTTGACTTTCTCACTGTCTATCTTTTTGACTTTCTCACTGTCTATATTTTTGACTTTCTCACTGTCTATATTTCTGACTTTCTGTCTGATTGACTGTCTCACTGTCTCACTGTCTATCTTTCTGACTGACTGTCTGATTGACTCTTACTGTCTATCTTTTTGACTTTCTCACTGTCTATCTTTTTGACTTTCTCACTGTCTATATTTTTGACTTTCTCACTGTCTATATTTCTGACTTTCTGTCTGATTGACTGTCTCACTGTCTCACTGTCTATCTTTCTGACTGACTGTCTGATTGACTCTTACTGTCTATCTTTTTGACTTTCTCACTGTCTATATTTCTGACTTACTGTCTGATTGACTGTCTCACTGTCTATATTTCTGACTTACTGTCTGATTGACTGTCTCCCTGGCTTACTGTCTATTGTTCTGACTGACTGTCTGATTGATTGTCTCACTGTCTCACTGTCTCACTGTCTATCATTCTGACTGACTGTCTCACTGTCTCACTGTCTATCGTTCTGACTGACTGTCTGATTGACTGTCTCACTGGCTTATGGTCTATTGTTTTGACTCACTGTCTGATTGATTGTCTCACTGTCTCACTGTCTATCATTCTGACTGACTGTCTCACTGTCTCACTGTCTATCGTTCTGACTGACTGTCTGATTAACTGTCTCACTGTTTATCTTTCTGACTGACTGTCTGATTGACTGTCTCACTGTCTATCTTTCTGACTGTCTGATTGACTGTCTCACTGTTTATCTTTCTGACTGACTGTCTGCCTGACTGTTTTGAAGCCTGTCTAACTGTCTGTCTGACTGACGGTCTGATTGACTGTCTCACTGTCTGTCTGCCTGACTGAATGTCTTGTAGTCTGTCTCACTGTCTGCCTAACTGACAGTTTGACTGTCTGTTTAGTTGTCTGTTTGTCTGTCTGTCTGCCTCACTGTTCAAGTGACTTTCTCACTATCTGTCTAACTGCCTCACTGTCTGTCTGACTGTGTGCATGTCTGCTTCACTGTCCCACTTACTGTCTGCCTCACTGTCTGTTTGTCTGACTGTCTGCTTTTCTGTCTGACTGAGTGTCTACATGACTAACTTACTGTCCATCTGTATATTTGTCTTGTCTGTCAGAATGACTGTCTACTAAAGCAGCTGTCTTTCTGTCTCACTGTCTGTTTGTCTGACTGACTGTCTGCCTGTGTGGACACTAACACTGCAGACTGGCCTGTCACTGTGCTTGTTGGGAAGTCTGCTATCGGACTGTTTGTCTTCAGCCGTTGTCTTCAGTCGTGTATCTGTCTCTGTTACAGGAACATTAACTCCTCTCTCTCTGTGCAGGCGGTGAGCGTGTTGGAGGTGCTGTATACGGTGTTGAGGAGTAATCCTCAGGCTCTGTCCGTGCTGCTGGAATGGGGAGTGGAGCAATTCTACTGTCTTCTGCTCAAACCCAGTTTTGGAGACGAAGCCCGAGAGAAAGTCTTTAGGGTGAGCAAAGCTTTCGATGTCCACCTCACCTTCTTCACACTCTACCTTCGCTCTATTGGCCAACAAACAGAAACAGTATTCGTCACTCCCTCCTCACTCCCTCTCTGCTTCTGTGCTGCAGGTTCTGTATAAAGTCCTGAAGAGTGAGCGAGTCCCAGAGAGAAACAAACAGAGGGTCAAGCTCCGAGAGTCCACCTACCTCGGTCTCATCTGCTTCCTGGAAGAAATCCCTGTAACCATGACCATCATCCGCTGTCTCTGTGAGCAGGTGCTGGCCACCGGTAAGATACGGGGAAATCCGTCTAGAGTCCCACATGGGTTAAAGATGGGCTGCCAATTGGATCCCCTTTAGGCAACCCAGTTGGGACCCACAAAGATTTGTCCATTAGCTTCATGTGTTTTTTTCCCATGTGGACCACTACTGGGGCCAATTTGGGCTGCAAGTGGAGCCCATGTGAACAATCATCCACTGGCTCCACAGTCAAAACAGAAATAATTGTAACCCTCCTGGGACCACAAATATAACAAAAGAGGGCTCCACAATGGCAACCCACCGGGGGCCCATACCTGGTTCCCATAACTGTAACCCAAATAGGACTCACAAACTGACACAACCGGGACCCACGACTGTAGCTCAACTGGGACCCAAAGTTGTAACCCACCAGGGGCCCATACCTGGTTCCCATAAGTGTAACCCAGCTGGGTCCCCAGCAGTAGCCTAACTGGGGCCCACAATTACAACCCAAATAGGACTCACAAACGGACCCAACCAGGACCCACGACTGTAACCCAACTGCGACCCAAAGTTCTAACCCACCAGGGGCCCATACCTGGTTTCCATACCTGGTTTCCATAACTGTAACCCAGCTGGGTCCCCAGCAGTAGCCTAACTTGGACCCACAACTGTAACCCAAATAGGACCACAAACTGACCCAACCAGGACTGTAGCTCAACTGGGATCCAAAGTTCTAACCCAACTGGGGCCAAAAGTTGTTACCCGACTGGGGCCAAAAGTTTTAACCCAACTGGGGCCAAAAGTTGTAACCCAACTGGGGCCCATGCATCACCAATTAAAATCCTCCAAGTAAAACCTATATATCCCATAAGGGCCCACATGGACATGCTGGCTGGGAAACAAATACAGGCCTTCAACCAAAGTCCTGCCCACAAATAAAAACACTCCCTCTCTTTAATTCTTCAGTGTTCTTTCCAAAGCCATGTCCCAAAACAAATACAGCCTCATCTTCAATCCTTCAGTTTTTTTTCATGGATCTGCCCCAAAGCCAATGTAGCCCCTCCCATCGGTGGTCCATTTCAAGCTAGCATTAAAGGTAACATTGTCCTTGTTGGACTCGTTAATCATTTAGCTGATGAGCTAAATGTTCTGGTTCCTGGAGGCTTATGGTTACAGCTTTCTTTTACATTTGCTGTGCCGATAAATCAGAACCAGGAAATATGGAAAACAGCTACACCAAAAATCATCTATATCATCTTAAGCATCTATAGTTGTGATATCAGAGCAACAGCTAGTCTAATCAAACCTGTACTGGAGTTTCCAGATCTTTTTCCTGATAGCAAGAGGATAGTGGATCACTATTGACTCAGGTGTTGGTCCACTGGCATCCACTGTTCTTATTATACTCAGGACCAAAATCTAGTTGGTCCAAGGTTGGACCAGCAGTTAGAAACAGTTAGTGGAGTGGCAACCTCATCAAGCCAGGAGACTGACATAAACTTGCTATCTGGGTTTAGCTAAGCTAAAGTAAATAGGAGACTAGTATTAGCTTAGCAGGAGGGCTACAGCTCCAAACACCACAGGACAGGCTTTATTTAGGCTATACCTCCAACATCAGAGGCTCAAGCCCTACAGTGGAAATAAGACCTTTGTTAGCTTTACATAGCTCACATATTTATTGTCTAAGCTAGCGCTACAGCTAGCTGGCAGTTCAGCTACCTAGTAGGATGTGATTGTGGTCTGGTTCATGTGCTGGTTCTTGTTTTTTTGGTGCAGATCCTTCTCCTAACTTCAGAGATCTGTTAGCAGTGGTTTACCTGTCCCATCGGGCCGACCTCTCGATCCGACTGGACATCTGCCGGAAGGTGAGCGAATACCAGGGTATTAAAGGGATGTGATTCGTATCATTGTTCTAAACTGTATTTACATTCTGTTGCCTAAAAGACTTTTTTTTTTACTTAATCTTACTTATTCTTAATTTTTTTTCTTAATTTTATTTATTTTATTTTATTTGACTTAATTAGTTGTGTATTACTATTTTATCTTATTATTTTTTAATCATTATTATTTTATTATTATTTTAATATCTCTTTAGAACCATTTTATTTTTTACCCCCTTTTATCTTAATTTCTTATAAATTAAATATTTTTTTAATTTACATTACAAGACTTTATTTTACTTAATCTTACTTATTCTTATTTTTTTCTTGTTTTATTTTTCTTTATTATTTTATTTCTTTTATTTTATTTAACTTAATTAGTTGTGTATTATTATTTTATCTTATTTTATTTCATTGTTGTTTTATTTTTATTATTTTATTATTTATTATTATTATTATTATAATATCTTTCTGAACTATTTTACTTTTTTTAACCCTCTTTTTATCTTAATTTTTTTTATAAATTAAATCTTAACTTTTTTTTAGTATTATTATTATTTCTACTTTTATGTTCACCTTTTTTTTTTTAATTTTCATTTAATGTATATTAGTTACTTTCTCCTCAGTTGTTTTATTTATTATTATGTCAATCCCTGTCCATGTAAATGCTCGGCTACATTGAAAATGAGGGTTGCCCTCAATGTTCATCCGAGCTTAAATAAAGGTTGATTGATTGATTGATTGATTGATTGATTGATTGATGGAAAAATGCGACTGTAGGAAAAACCAGAACAAACCACATAGTTAGGTTGATGTTTTGTGAATTTTGGAGAGTAACCTTCTTAGATCTGCGACATGTTTTCCAAATCTTGATAATTCCATATTCCCTGCAGCTGTTCCACCTGATTTACTCAAGTGAGGACTGCGTGAAGCAGTTGGCCCGGCAACCAGGCTGGCAAGACATCCTCACCAAACTCTACGTCAAAGAGTCGTATGAGTCCCGAGCTGTCAGCCAGTCCAGCACCAACCATCAGACCTCTATAGAAGCTAGCCCATCCAGACCCATCCTCCGCCGGGACGACAGCGTGGTGGAGGAACCCCAGAACAACCTCTTCATCCCCTACAACTCCCATCGCGAGGAAGAGGAGGAAGAGGAAGAGGAGGAGGAACCAGCCCCGGATGTCTCCGAGGTAGAGTTAAGATCATGGTACCCTCGGATTTGCTAGCAGTGATGGTCTCTATTAAAAAAAGTATTTGAATTTCAATAATCAATGTTACTCTTTTATCATCCAGGCCTTCTCTGAGGGCTTCTCTGACTTGTCCCAGTCTCCTCCTCCTGGTGGCCAGCTAAAGAACTTCAGCGACTCCCTCAACTTCAAATCATTTGACTCAATGGAGCGGGGCAGCCGTTCATCCTCCATGTCCAATACAGTGGACATTCCGTCCTCCTCGCGGCTGCTGGAGGAAGAGGAGGGTCTGTATCAACCGCTCTCACCCTTCGGCACCTCGCCCCTGGAGCTAGACCTGAGTGGCCAGAAGGGTCCGCAGACACCTATGAGCAGCCAGCCAGAAACCCCGTCACCACTGGAGCACAGCAAAGTCTTCCTTGGCCCCAGGCCCCGAAAGAGCTCCAGCTTGTCCAACGTTCTGGATGACACCAGCTATAGCACAGAGCCTCCTACTGCAGATACCATCTCCAACAATTCTAACCCTCAGGTACTCCAAACAAACATCTCCAAGAGTTCCAACATACAGGGACCCTAAACAAACATCTCCAACAACTGCAACCTTCAGATAACCCAAACAAACATCTCCAACAACTGCAACCTTCAGGAGGCCCATACAAACCTCTCTAACAAATACAACCTTTATTCACCCCACACAATAACCTACAACACACCTGTGACAGCCTTAACCATCAGGCACCTTACGCAAACATCTCCAACAACCCACAAAGACACATTCAACAACCAACCCTCGGGAACCACAAACACATTTTAATAACCTCATCTCACCATCAATATCTCCAACAACCATAACGATCCCTACAGTTGATGTACACCACACTCACACAGCGGCAATAACCTTAATGCCCCACACAAACATCTACAACAACCTCAACCCTAAGGTACACCAAACAAACATCTCGGACAACCAAACCCAACTACTAACAAACCTCTAAGGTACCTGACACATCTTCAACACATCTACACCTTCACTTACCTCCTGCAAACATTTCCTAATAACCTCAGCTATTAGGTACCCTACAGAATCACAAACATCAACCAACCAACTCAAAGGTAACCTACACAAAATCTACAACAACCTCAAATGTGAAATACCCTACGCACATCTCCAAAAACCTCAACTCTAAGGGATCAATCACAAACATCTCCAACAACCCCAAAACAGAGCTACCCTAAACATACAACCCAGCCTCACTCCTTAGGTACCATACAACATCCCCATCTCTGAGGTACCCTACACACATCTCCAACATCCTTCACTCTGAGGAATCCTACACAAGCATCTCCAACAACCCCAACACAGAGGTACCCTAAACATACAACCCAGGCTCAATCCTTAGGTACCCAACACACACATTTACAACATCCCCAACTCTGAGGTACCCTACACACATCTCCAACATACTCCACTCTGAGGAATCCTATACAAGCATCTCCAACAACCCCAACTCAGAGTTACCCTACACTGGTCTCCAACAACCCCACCTCAGAGTTACCCTACACACATCTCCAACAGCCTCCACTATCTAGCAACTTCATCTCTATTCTACTCACACATCGCCAACAACCTCAACTCTAAAATACTAACTCACCCATCTACAACAACCTCAACTCTGAGGTACCCTACACACATCTCCAACAGCCTCCACTCTGAGGTACCCTACACAAGCATCTCCAACAACTTCAACTTAATTTCTGAGACAATTCTGGTCTTCTTTGATCTGCTACATCACCCCCTTCTTTATTCAATATGGCGGCCATGCTCAGGACAGACTTAAAAGATAGACCCAGCACCCATTGTGTGTATATATATATATATATATATATATATATATATATATATATAAAAATACAGGCTTTAAAAGTGTTATTGAATGATGATCTTTCTCCCTCTCTCTCTTTCTCCAGCAGGCTCCAGAGGAGGAGCTGTGTAACCTGCTGACTAACATTGTGTTCAGAGTGTTGTGGAGCGGCGCTGAAGGCTGTGAGGACGCAGTGTGGAGAGAGAGAGGACAGGTTTTCTCCGTTTTGACCAAGCTGGGCTCGTCCTGCCAACTAGTGCGGCCACCCGACGACATCAAGCGCAGGTCAGTTAAACACAGCAGTCCTTCACACTGCTGTCACCACAGTCTGCCACTGCTACCTTTCAGAATGACTGTGTAGATCATATAAACATTATAGACTCTTTTTAAATATAAAACAATAGAAGTTATATCACCCCCTACACTTCCTGTAGTGTATTACAGTCTGTCAGAATGACTGTGTAGATCATATAAACATTATAGACACTTTTTAAATATAAAACAATAGAAGTTATATCGCCCCCTACACTTCCTGTAGTGTATTACAGTCTGCCATGATGCTCCATATATGCTGTGTATATGCACATTAACTGTGTTTGGGTTTGTTTTAGCCTTTTGGAAATGATGCTGGAGTCATCGTTGTCTGATCTACGTGACTCTCAGGGATTGGCTCTGCCCCATATTCCCTCTTTGCTCCGCCTCCTCAGACTGTTACAGGACTTCCTATTCGCCGAGGGCACGGATAATCAGACTCTCTGGAGTGAAAAGGTAGCGGATATGTACACACTGTCACCTGCCTGTCGATTTTTACACAAGAGCAGGCTTGTTTGGACCAAG
This sequence comes from Megaleporinus macrocephalus, assembly GCA_021613375.1. NCBI lineage: Eukaryota > Metazoa > Chordata > Actinopteri > Characiformes > Anostomidae > Megaleporinus > Megaleporinus macrocephalus. Next base: position 5,095,224 of record CM038705.1, read on the forward strand.
ACTGACCGATATATCACTTTACCGATAATATTAAAGAAATTATTTGACCAAGAAAATCTAATTTACACAGTTTTCCACTGAAGTTTGCTTCCTTTATTTAGAGCTGGAGCTATGGGGCTAACAAACAACAGAAGTCTATAGTCACCCAAAGCCTTTTCCATGCATACAAGCCCAAAATTTCATATACTTGCTTCAAACAACGTTGTTAAATCAGTTTGTTAAGCCAATTTAGTAAAATAGCAGGGGTTCCCACATGTAGGTTCAAAATGGAACTGAGCTATGAGCCACTATACTTACTCTCTGATATAATTATGGGTGTTTGGCTACACTGTAACACTGTGTTCAGTTATATAGCTCCCAGTAGGTCTTACTGTGTCCTAAACCACATGTGCCAGTCTGTATAATTCAGTGTTCGTGATGTAAACAGACTCATTCAGAGAGGGTTTGGTGTGAAATAGTTCAGATGTTGTTTACAGTGGTGGTGATGGGAACCAGGGGTCACCATGTCTACAACCCAAATATAGATATTTTATTTACTATTAAACCCACCAGTGAACAAACATGTGAATGCCGATGCTGGTCAAATCTGGAAAATCTGGAAATAATACGTTCCCTTGGGGGACTACTTTGCCTTACAGCGCCCTCTGCATGTATCCCTCCACCAAGAATGGATTTTAAGGCCAAAAGCTTCTCAAACCCATCCTAAACAACTTCTCAGACATCAGGCAGCATGTTCATAACCATTCCATGTGTCTGTGAGGGAGCGTTTGGAGGTGGACGTCTGGTTCCATTCACCATGTATGTTTCTCTAGAATTGAAAGCATTTCACACCAAAGTACTCTGAACGAGTGAAATTGCATCTGATAGATTTCTAACAGTGTGGTACCGTATAGGAAGTGAGTATTATAGATATGGGTGATTGGTCATACTGTGCAGAGGAGCTTCCTCTTACTGTACAGGACACATTTCCCCTTCAACTGTTAATGATTCTCAAACCTCAGGGCATACGTGCAGGGCGTAGTGAGGCCAAATAGTCCCCAATGAAAACTATTACTCACCTAATTAAATGTCATATAGAGTTTATATAGTCATTTTTACTATAGCAGGAAAAATATTGATGCCTTTGAACTTAAAAAGAAGAAAGCAAGAAAACCAGATAAGGGTGGAAGAAGAACAGAGCTACCCCCAACCCCCCACACTTAGGGTGTGTCTTAAATCCTAGTGAGCTCCCTACATAGACAGCAATTTACTTTACCCGACATGTAGACTGTCCCAATTCTTACATACCTTAAACATGCTGTCTACTGAGGAACCTTATTTAGACCTGATTTTAAAGAAGCATTGAACGCTTCCTCAGCCACTAAGACAATCCCATGATGCACCGCAGGCTAATCTAGGAGCAGTGAAGTGGTTTTAAAATGTGAGTTATTTTGATTCTCTCTGGAGTTTTAATGTGTTTCTGGTCATATAATCACACAAAACAGTATTTTATTATCAACTCTGTAACGAGTCCTTCACCATTTACACTTTTATACTCGAGCCATTAGCATTTATACTAATCCTAGTGAGGCTGACCGTCATCTGCTGCTTGGGTTGCAGATCTTCGAGGGAGTGGTGAATCTGCTGGACCGGCTGCAGGCGTGGCACACCACCCCTACCACACCCGGAGCCGCTGAGCTGAAAGAGATGGCGCAGATCGGCCTGAGGATCATCACAGGATACATACAGCAGCAGCACTCGCAGGTACGTGAGGACACGTGTCTCGTCGTGCTTGGTCGTCGCTCTCTTAGTGTTCGGGAAGCGTAGCAGCACTGGCGCTGGATCTCGCTGGAGATCAAGTCCGCCTCACAGTGAAGCGTACTGATAACGTAACCACATAACTGATACATCAGACTGCAGACCCTCATCTGTCTTATCCCTGTCTATGCAAACTTTGTGCAAATGAGTTGAGCAGCATCCAATCAGATTGTTAAAGTGTGTCAAGGTAACCAGTCGAGTCACGCCAACAGATTAGAACTGTGTTTTAGAACTGATTTGAAACTGATTCAGTGCGATTCATAGTGTTTGTGCTTGATTTATAACGTTTGAACAGTGATTTATTGCTTTAAATAATGAGTCATAATTTAGATTTAGAACTTTTGAAGTGCTGTTTGTAACTTTTGACCAATGATTCTTAACTTTAATGCAGTGATTCATAACTTTTGAACAGTAATTTATGACGTTTGAAATGTAATTTATAACTTTTTAACATTGATTTATTGCTTGAACATTGATACATAACTTTTAAAATGCTATTCATAACTTTTGAACAGTGATCTGCAACATTTGAACGATGATTCATAACTTTTAAACTGTGATTTGTTGCTTTGAATAATGAGTCATTGTTTTTAAAATGCGATTCAGAACTTTTGAAGTGCTGTTTGTAACTTTTGATCAATGATTCTTAACTTTTATGCAGTGATTCATAACTTTTGAACAGTGATCTGCAACATTTATACAATGATTCATATATATTTTTAAAACTTTTAAACAGTAATTTGTGACTTTTGAACAGTAATTTATAAGTTTTGAACAGTAATTTATGACTTTTGAACAGTAATTTATGACTTTTGAACAGTAATTTATGTTTTGAACAGTAGTTTATGACTTTTGAAATGTAATTTATAACTTTTGAACAGTAGTTTATAACTTTTGAACAGCAATTTATGACTTTTGAACAGTAATTTATGACTTTTAAACAGTAATTTTTAAGTTTTGAACAGTAATTTATGACTTTTGAAATGTAATTTATAACTTTTGAACAGTAGTTTATAACTTTTGAACTGTGATTTGTAAGTTTTGAACAGTAGTTTATAAGTTTTGAACAGTAATATATAACCTTTGAACAGCAATTTATGACTTTTGAACAGTAATTTATGACTTTTGAACAGTAGTTTATGACTTTTGAAATTTAATTTATAACTTTTGAACAGTAGTTTATAACTTTTGAACTGTGATTTGTATGTTTTGAACAGTAGTCTATAAGTTTTGAACAGTAATATATAACTTTTGAACAGTAGTTTATGACTTTTGAACAGTAGTTTATGACATTTGAACAGTGATCTGCAACATTTGAACAATGATTCATATTTTTTTTATGTGATTCATAACTTTTGAACAGTGATCTGCAACATTTGAATGATGATTCATAATTTTTAAACTGTGATTCGTTGCTTTAAATAATGGGTCATTGTTTTTAAAATGTGATTTAGAACTTTTGAAGTTTTGTTTGTAACGTTGGAACAGTGATTTGTGACTTTGGAACAGTGACTCATAGCTTTTGAACAGTGATTCATTGCTTTAAATACTGAGTCATTAATTTCGTTCGCAACTCTAAGTGTTCTTTGTAACTTTTGAACGATGATTCTTAACTTTTTAACAGTGATTCATTGCTTGAACATAATTCATAACTTTTAAAATGCTATTCATAACTTTTGAACAGTGATTTGCAACATTTGAACAATGATTCATATTTTTTAAATGCTATTCATAACTTTTGAACAGTGATCTGCAACATTTGAATGATGATTCATAACTTTTAAACTGTGATTCGTTGCTTTAAATAATGGGTCATTGTTTTTAAAATGTGATTTAGAACTTTTGAAGTTTTGTTTGTAACGTTGGAACAGTGATTTGTGACTTTGGAACAGTGACTCAGCTTTTGAACAGTGATTCATTGCTTTAAATACTGAGTCATTAATTTCGTTCACAACTCTAAGTGTTCTTTGTAACTTTTGAACGATGATTCTTAACTTTTTAACAGTGATTCATTGCTTGAACATTAATTCATAACTTTTAAAATGCTATTCATAACTTTTGAACAGTGATTTGCAACATTTGAACAATGATTCATATTTTTTAAATGCTATTCATAACTTTTGAACAGTGATTTGTGGCATTTGAACGATGATTCATAACTTTTGAACAGTGATTCATTGCTTGAACATTGATTCCTAACTTTTAAAATGCCATTCATAACTTTTGAACAGTGATTTGCAACATTTTAACAATGAGTGATCATTTTTTTAAAATGTGATTCATAACTTTTAAAGTCATTTGTATCGTTTGAACTATGAAACATACCTTTCGAACAGTGATTCATTGCTTAAACATTGATTCATAACCTAAAATATGATTTGTCACGTGATATTGGTTACTTTTGAACAGTGATTTGTAACTTCTGATCAGTGATCGGTGCATTATTGATCAGTAGTGTATGTACTGTGTGTCTGTGTGCAGGTGTGTGTGATGGCGTGTGTGAAGCTGCACAGTCTCCTGCAGACGGTGTTGTGTCTGTCGTGGGAGGAGGTGTGCTTTCTGCTTGGCCGTCTGGGTGCAGCGCTGTGGCCTACGGGACGTAACGGCGACCGGATCAATAACTCGGGGGCCGAGGCTTTGCTGGAGCCGCTGGTGCCTGTGGTGCGGACGCTGCTGGACCAGCATGCTGACCCCACCAAACTGCAGCAGCTCCTGCCCAGTCTGCCCCCAACAAACGGCAGCCAGACCTTCGCCCAAGACCTGCACAGGTACTGCAGCACGGCGGAGTGGCAGCTCTTCTACCACAACCACGTGAGTAAACACACATACACACACACACGCGTTTGTCTCGCTACACATGTACTAAACATGGATGGTGTTGCTGTAGACACACAACCTTAACCTCAGTATACTAGAGACTGTTTCTCTGCCCTTAATGTCATTAGTGGAGGAAACAACACACATCGAAATATCCACACGTGAGCAACATGAGTCACGTTGTTCTATTAGTGTGAGGACACGTGGTTCTCAAGTATAGTAAGTTGTTTGTGTTAGTATTGCACAAAACACCACAACATCAAATGTACATTTTCAGTGCTAAAAGTGGGCACTTATTACAAAAGCCTGTGTTTGTGTAAGATTGTGCAGTGAGTGTGTTGCGTCTGTGTATTTGGGGGAGGAGATCATTAATATACACACATAATATGAACACTGTTTTGTATCTTTTTAAAAAGTAATTTGACATTTTCCAACAGTGATTCTTCAAGTTTGCACAGTGATTTATAACTTTTGTACAGTAATTTATAACTTTTGAACAGTAATTTATAACATTTTAATATTAATTTATAACATTTGAACAGTAATTTAAACTTTTGAACAGTAATTTATAACTTTTGAACAGTAATTTATAAAATTTGAATATTAATTTATAATGCTTGAACAATAATTTCTAAGTTTTAAACAATAATTTATGACATTTGAACAGTAATTTATAGGTTTTGAACAGTCAATCATAGGTTTTGAAAACTAATTTATAACTTTTGAACAGTAATTTGTAAGTTTTGATCAGTAATATATACCTTTTGAAAAGTAATATATAAGTTTTAAACAGTAATATATGCCATAACAGTAATTTATGACTTTTGAACAGTAAGTTATACGTTTTGAACAGTAAGTTATACGTTTTGAACAGTAATTAATGACTTTTAAAAAGTAATATATAAGTTTGGAACAGTAAGTTATGAGTTTTGAACAGTAATTTATGACTTTTGAAAAGTATTATTTAAGTTTTGAACAGTAATTTATGACTTTTGAAAAGTAATATATGTTTTGAACAGTAATTTATAAGTTTTGACCAGTAATTTATGATTTTTGAAAAGTAATATATAAGTTTTGAACAGTAAATTGTAAGTTTTGAACAGTAATTTATGACTTTTGAAAAGTAATTTATAACGTTTGAACAGTAACTTATAACTTTTGAACAGTAAATTATAACTTTTGAACTGTAAATTATAACGTTTGGACAGTGATTTGTAATTTTCGAACAGTGGTTAAGTACTTTTAAACAGTAATTCATAATTTCTGAACAATAATTCATAACTTTTAAACAGTGATTTAACTTTTGGACAGTGATTCACAACTTTTGAACAAAAATGTATATATTTCAAACAGTGATTCATATTGAACACTGATTAACTTTTGAACAGCGATTCATAACTACTGAACAGTAATTTATAATTTCTGAACAATAATTAATTTTTAATAGTGATTAATAACTTTTTAACAGTACTTATCACTTTTGAACAATGATTAATAACTCTTGAACAGCGATTCATACATTGGCA
>CM038705.1:5103863-5166363 GCA_021613375.1 Megaleporinus macrocephalus
TTATTATGAAATACTCTTTTAAAACTATGGAGGCAGTCCTAAATTCAATCACTAAAACTCTAAAATTAGTATTATTATCTCTACATAATATGAATTGAGATTCAAATGAAACGTTCACATTTACCCACACTGGCCTACAGGGTGTGGTAGAGTGCTAAAGCGAGACTCAAAACAGTTTTTAAAAAATCTAATACTTTAATATAACTTCTTTCTTCTTTCTACATAAATAACAGGTTTTATATGGTGTGTGAGAGACACCACATGCAACAACAGTGTAACTACTAGTGTTAGAGTAGAATAGCTTATATTCTTTCTACAAACAAATAACAAGTTTTATAAGGTGTGTGACAGTTTTAGTATTTTATATTAAGTGTCTAATAACTGGGTAGTCACACATGAATAACACATTCAACAACAGTGTAACCAGTAGTGTAACTACTAGTGTTAGAGTAGTATATATGTGATAATTCATGTGTCCTGGTTGCTGTTTTCTTTAGTTTTAATTTTCTTTAGTTTTGTGTAAGTTTTAATATTTTATATTAAGTGTCTAATAAACTGTGTAGTTATACATAAACAACACATGCAACAACAGTGTAACTACTAGTGTTACAATAGAACAGCTCAAGTTCTTTCTACAAACAAATAACAGGTTTTATATGCTGTGTGAGAGTTTTATAATATTTTATATTAAGTGTCTAATAAGTGTGCGGTTACAAGTAAACACCACATGCAACAACAGTGTAACTACTAGTGTAAGTACTAGTTTTACACTAGTGCAGTTTATCAAATTGCACATGTGTATCAATTGCTATTATTTTCTTCTTTTTACAGTTTTTGTGTGTACATTTTTAATATTTTAAATTAAGTGTATTCACACATGAATAACGCATGCAACAGTGTAACATACTTGGTTTAAAGTAGTATATCTTATGTGATAATTCATGTGTACCAATTGCTGTTATTTTCTTTAGAGTTTTACGTGTGACAGTTTTAATATTTTATATTAAGTGTCTAATAACTGTGTATTTGTACACAAACACCACATTCAACAACAGTGTAACTACTAGTGTAACTACTAGTGTTAGAGTGGAACAGCTTATGTTCTTTCTACAAACTAATAACAGGTTTCATATTTTATGTGAGTTTTAATATTTTATATTAAATATCTAATAACTGTGTGGTTACAAGTAAACACCACATGCAACAACAGTGTAACTACTAGTGTAAATGCTAGTGTTACAGTAGAACAGCTTATGTAATTACACATGTGTATCAATTGCTATTATTTTCTTGTTTCTACAGTTTTTGTGTGTGACAGTTTTAGTATTTTAAATTAATTGTCTAATAACTGTGTAGTCACACATGAATAACACATTCAACAACAGTGTAACCAGTAGTAGTATATATGTGATAGTTCGGTGTGCACCGATTGTTGTTATTTTCTTTAGAGTTTTGTGTGAGAGTTTTAATATTTTATATTAAGTATATAATAACTGTGTATTCACACATAAATAACACATGCAACAACAGTGTAACTACTCGTGTAACTACTAGTGTTACAGTAGAACAGCTTATGTTCCTTCTACAAACTAATAACAGGTTTAATTTTTTTTTTCAGAGTTAGAGTATGTGTGAGAGTTTTAAAATTTTAAGTGTCTAAATTTTGTAGTTACACATAGTGTAACTACTAGTGTTACAGTAGAACAGCTTATGTAATTACACATGTGTATTAATTGCTATTATTTTCCAGTTTCTACAGTTTTTTTGAGTGACAGTTTTAGTATTTTATATTAAGTTTCTAATAATTTTGTAGTTACACATAAACAACACATGCAACAGTGTAACTACTAGTGTAAGTACTAGTGTTACAGTAGTGTTACTACTATTGTTTGAGTAGAACAGCTTATGTTCTTTCTACATAAATAACAGGTTTTATTTGGTGTTTGACAGTTTTAATGTTTTATATTAAGTGTCTAATAACTGTGTAGTTACACATAAACGCATGCAACAACAGTGTAACTACTTATGTAACTACTAGTGTTAAAGTAGAACAGCTTATGTTCTTTCTACAAAACAATAACAGATTTTATGTGTTTAGTTAGAATTTTTCTTTAAAGTTTTGTGTGAGAGTTTTAAAATTTTATTTTAAGTGCCTAACAATTTTGTAGTTACACATTAACAACACATGCAACAACAGTGTAACTACTAGTGATAAGTAGAACAGCTTATGTTCTTTCTACAAAAAAATAACAGGTTTTATATGTTTTTAGTTAGTATTTTTAGTGTTACAGTAGAACAGCTTATGTAATTACACATGTGTATCAATTGCTATTATTTTCTACTTTCTACAGTTTTTATGTGTGACAGTTTGAATATTTTATATTAATTATCTTATAATTATCTTACACCTCATGCAACAACAGTGTAACTACTAGTGTTACAGTAGTACAGCTTATATAATTATTATGTGTATCAATGTGTGTTTTTTTTTAGCTGAGCAACTAAATTATAATTTAATTATAATTATAACATAATCATTAATATATCCTTGATCAGTAGCCATAACCTTCGATGAATTCTGACCCCCATATCACATTTGCAAAAAGACCCCAGTATTAAACCTCATTGAGCTGAATAGTGCTTGGACCCCGCCGATTGCCACTCATGCTATATTTGTGTTTGTGTTCAGGAGCTGATTGTGGACCCGTTCGTGAAGCGAGTTCGCAGCGAGAACAGCCGCTACATGAGCGCGCAGAGGCTGAGCAACAGCCAGCAGGGGGTGTTGTGGAAACACTGGCTATCACTGCGCAGACTGCTAACCAGCCAACGAGGAGCCTGGGCGAACAGGTCTGTACCATAGATACGACACCACTTATCTCAGCACTGCAGTGTTAGTGCGTGTTGTGCTGGTGTGAGTGGATCAGACACAGCAGTGGTGCTGCTGGAGTGTTTAAACACTGTGTCCACTCATTGTCCACTCTATTAGACACTCCTACTACTTGCTGGTCCACCCTGTAGATGTAAAGTCAGAGACAGTAGCTCATCTGCTGCTGCACAGTTTGTGTTCCTCTAGTTCTTCATGAGTGGACACAGGACGCCGCCCACAGGACACTGCTGTCTGAATAGTTTTGGTTTTATATCCTCATGCATATAACAAGGTTAGAGTATATTAGAGCGTATCCGAGTCAGTCCCTTTATATAATATTGTATTAAAGCTCTGCAGTAAGAGGGGAAGGTGGTTATACATGTGTTGTGTTTCAGCTGAAGCGTCCGGGTGGCAGAGTTTACTGGAGCTGTCAGACTGAATATAAGTGTGTTTATGTTTCAGGGATCAGCCCGAGGTGAAGTGGAAGCTCTCGAGTGCAGAGACGTACTCCAAAATGCGTCTGAAGCTCGTGCCCAACTACAACTTCAACTCCCACAGCGAGGCCAGCGCACTCAGGGATAACATGGGTACGTCTTCCAGCCAAGACAGCAGTGTGTTGTGTTGAACTTATGGGCTGTAGTTTGAAACTTACTTCAAAAGTCCACTCAGTTCTCTATGTTAAGTAGGCCTAATTATACTAATTGTATTCTACTTTATATACTAACTTGCTAAATATACTCACTAGTTGCTGTCCCAAAAAAATCTCGTTTTTCTATATTATTTGAACACAGCAGTTGCAGTTTACATTGTGTGAAAGTTCATTAAAGAATGGACCAATAGAAATGCTCCAAAATCAAATGCTCCAAAAGTTGCTATATATATATATATATATATATATATATATATATATACACTACCGCTCAAAGGTTTAGGTTCACTTTAAAATTTAATTTCATGCAATTTTCATGCAATTCACAAACAATATTGTCAATTTCACAATGAATGTAAGTGTATCAGATGATTTTTAAAGAATACAAATGTTTGTATTAAAGCCTATTTTTGTATAGAGGCTTATTTTGCATATAGTCTAACAGGCTCACTTCACGTTTAATGGAATTTAATGGAAATGCACTTTTTTCAAAACCGTTTTGGAGCAATTTTATTCAAAGTTTGTAGAAAACTAAAAAATAAAATTGGAGATACTGGGTGTACTTTGGAACAAAAAGTGGTGCGAACATCTTGATTGAAGGATCACTGGCGATTATCAATTTGGCTAATATCGAAAATTGGTTAATTTTGAATTCAACCTAATATTTATATTTTTTCAGATGATGCAGTGGGTAAACTTCCAAGTGCATTAAAACAGTTAATGTTAATGTAAAATATGCTAAACTGCTTGTAGAGCTGCGGCTCTCAAAATAACAGTGCGCTGCTATATCTACACAGTCATTCTGACAGACTGTAATACTCTACCGAAAGTGTAGGGGGCAATATAACTTCTATTGTTTTATATTTTAAAAGCGTCTATAATGTTTGTATGATCTACACAGTCATTCTGACAGACTGTAATACACTACAGGAAGTGTAGGGGGTGATATAACTTCTATTGTTTTATATTTAAAAAGAGTCTATAATGTTTATATGATCTACACAGTCATTCTGACAGACTGTAATACACTACAGGAAGTGTAGGGGGCGATATAACTTCTATTGTTTTATATTTAAAAAGAGTCTATAATGTTTATATGATGTACACAGTCATTCTGACAGACTGTAATACACTACAGGAAGTGTAGGGGGCGATATAACTTCTATTGTTTTATATTTAAAAAGAGTCTATAATGTTTATATGATCTACACAGTCATTCTGACAGACTGTAATACACTACAGGAAGTGTAGGGGGTGATATAACTTCTATTGTTTTATTTTTAAAAAGTGTCTATAATGTTTATATGACCTACACAGTCATTCTGACAGATGTTAATTTAAATTCTGTGCTTTGCAGGAGCCGAGAGTCCTCGTAGCTCCGAGCCAATCCCTTTGGCTGTAGCTAAGGAAGCTAAAGTAAGTGACATGGAGGACGACCAGCTGGAGGAGGAGGACCTCATGTACATCGACAGCCAGTGAGAACCGAAATCAAGCACAATATTAATCTTGTTTATTATTTAACAGATTGTTTTGGAAGATTAAAATGTTATGTGGTATTGTATTCCAGTATGTAGACTTTCAGTCTCCTGCTCATATATGACATGCATTTTCACTGTTTAGTATTGACATTAATTTTAATTTTCACTTTTAGCACTAAAGTGCATAACGGAATTTCATATCTCTGAAAACTTTATAGGTGAAAGAAAGACATAGCCTGAATGTATGTTAATGAAATGTTCACATTTCACAGTGTATAGAATAAGTTTGTGATAAGTTTAAGAACTATACTATATTAAATTAAATTTATACAGAATATAATACAAATATGGAAAACAAATTAATAAGTTATTAGTTTAATTACATTTGTATGATACATACAAATATATCACTATCTACCATGTTTAAGTTAACATTAAAAATAACATAGAAATATAAACATTATGTAAGGTCATTTAAATTGGAATTGAAATATATGAATATTTGCAGTACATTAATATTTAATTTAGACTAAAAGGTATACTTGAGTAAAGAAATATTTACAACATATTAATTAGTTTAAATTGAACTGTAACATAAATATTTACAATATGTGACTTAAAATTTAAATATGGATATGTTTACTAAATATGAAATGAAATATAGAATATTTCATGATTAATATAAATACAATATGAAATATATAATATGAATTAATTTAGTTTCTGATTTCTGGCTCTAGTTAGGAAATAAACTGTGGATTTAATTTCTGAAATACATTTTTATTTGAATGTTTTTGTTTAATATGCTGAGTGTTTGATATGCTTGTGTTAGAAGGTGCTGTTTGAATGAAAGAGGGAGCTGACTTTGTGTCTTTGTGAGTCAGGGCGGAGGAGGGTGAGGAGGAGAGTCAGAAGGAGAAGCTTGTTCTTTCTGAAGACTGTGAACTCATCACTATCGTGGCTGTAGTGCCGGGACGCCTGGAGGTCACCACGCACCACATCTACTTCTATGACGGCAGCAGTGAGAAGGAGGAAACTGAGGAAGGTACAAACACCATGGTTACTTTTTATGCTGTATATTAGATATTAGATATTAATAATATAAAAAATAACTCTGGATATTAATATTGTTGGAACATTTTGGATATTAATTTTATTAGAGCTTCATTCTAGAAATTAATATTATAATATAATATTATATTCTTAATGTTAATTTTATTAACTTAATTTTAAATACTAGTATTGTTAGAAACTCGTGATTGTTAATTAATTGGAATTCTATTCTGGAAGTGTATTAATTTTAACTTATAACACTAGAACTTATTTTTTTTGCTATTTTTTGCTATTAATTTAATTTACTAGCTTTTCTCTACGAGAATTTTATTAAAACTTTAATTATTATTTATCTGAAACCTCTCAACTTATTAGGGTTAACCTAATTATGTAGGGTTATGACAGTTTTCATAACAAGCTTATGTAAGTATTATGTAGCCGTATGAATACATACATCACAGTGTGGTTAATGTTATTGCTTGTTGAAGCTGAAATGTTGCCGTATGTTGGTGCAGGTATAGGTTTTGATTTTAAGCGTCCGCTGTTCCAGCTGAGGGAGGTCCACCTGAGGCGCTACAACCTGCGGCGCTCCGCCCTCGAGCTTTTCTTCATCGACCAGGCACACTACTTCATCAACTTCAGGAAGAAGGTAGGATTACTCGAAAAGTGAAATGTTTCTGTATATGAAGGTTCAAAGCGTACTGTTCTGTAGGGGTGGGCGATATGGCCCTACAATAATATCATGATATTTCATGGTATTTTTGCGATAACAATACTCTTGGTATGATATGACAAAACATTGATTTAAAAAAACATATTTCAAGAATACACTACAGCAACAAAATGATTTTTTTTTATTGCATGCGATATGATATGGCACACCCCTAACTGATATATTAAAAAATACAAGAATTTTCATCAGATTGTAACAAAAGTGATGATCCAGAATGTCACGATACTAAATAATGCACTCCAAATATCTCCATATATCCAGGACTGAAGTAAAGTGAATGATACTGGACAGATAAAATCTGTCTAGTAAATATATAATGAGAAATGAGAAAAGTGTGAATTTTTCTTTTGCTAAAAACAGTAAAAGTAGTAACTAATATGATAATTAGTGAGGGGTGATATGGCACGATATTTCAGGAATATTTAAAAAATGTTAGCGATATTACTGTGTACTATACGATATGGCACACCCCTACTGTTCTGAACATGTCTTGTACGTTTGCAAGCTGTAAAATCATGCAATTATAATTTATTTATTAATTTTAATATTCAGCATGCCATAAAATTGCAAACATGTATCTCTGCATCTCCTGTTTTTGGTAGTTAAATGTTCTTAAATTAAATAATATTTTCTGAAAATTTCATGCATCTGTCATCAACATTCCAGAAGTTATGACTTGTACAAATGTACAAATTTTTCCTTTTTACAATTAAAAATTAAGACCAGGCTCACATCTTCAAGCCTGTATATCTCAGAAACGAGTGAAGATACAAGCATACAATTTTGCACAGTGTCTACCCAGCAGATGAAAGATGGTCAGCAATGATTTCACATGAATTGACCATACCTGTACTGACCTTCACAGGTGCGGAACAAGGTCTATTCCAGGATTCTGGGCCTGCGGCCGCCTAATCTGTTTTATTTCGGCTCCCGTTCCCCTCAAGAGCTTCTGAAGGCCTCCAATCTTACTCAGGTTTGTATACAAAAACCCTCAGCCTACCACCTGCAATTACATGGGCATTTTATATGTGCAGCATATATATAAGATTATATAACACAACTGATATATAACATTAAAGTAACTTTACATGTGTTGTGTGACTAATTTTAAGATATGCATTTGTTAATATTTAACACAACAGATGAACACTGCAATAATAATGATGAGTATAGTATTATTAGTATAGTATTTTGTTAATGTATGAAATGTTACTGATGGTGAAGTATAATAATAACAACAATAATAATATTAGTTGTTATTATTATTATTATTAATATTATTATTGTTGTTGTTGTTGTTAATACTAATGTTATTGTTTAATTGGAGTTTGTATGTTCTGCAGAAATGGGTGTGCAGGGAGATTTCAAACTTTGAGTATCTGATGCAGCTCAACACCATCGCTGGCCGCACGTACAACGACCTGTCGCAGTATCCCGTGGTACGACCACTTCACTTACTTTAACCGATGTTGAACTGACGTTTGTTCTTTATCATGTGATTCAGCCACAGTGTATAACTTCTCGTATTCACAAGTCATCTTTTCTTTTTTAGAAATAAAAACAAGATTCAAATTCAGCAAATAAAAAAATAAAATATGATGATGTAACATGGCGGACGAGCATCCAGTCAGCTCCCTGTTCTATACAGTCTTGCAGGTTGTTGTTGGTTACAGGCTCTATAATTGGTCTGAAATGGTCTTTAATATAAAGTCCTTTGTCATAACATTTATATGGGCAGTCGCTGTTATCCAGACCCCTCCTACTCACAACACATTTGTGTTTATTAGTTTTATTAGTGTTTATTACTTTTACTATTAGGGTCCCCTATTAGTTGTTATTTCTCTGGGAATCAATGCGGCTTTATCCTTGTGAAAATTTACCATTTGCCAGCAGGGCCTGCGCTAGGGTGGGGTGTCTGACCCCCCCCAAATTTTGTCTTTGCCCCCCCCAATTGCAACACAAGCAATGGCTATTATCTCTGAACCAATCACAAAAAGGCATTTTGCTGTGCAGTGTGAAGATATGCCCTTGCTTATTTCTGATTGGCTTATATTGTAATTCCCTAATCACATTAGTATTCCAACTTATTCCTGTTTCCACTTTTGATTATTATAGTCTCAGCCTATGTCTAGATACTTCTGTCAGCATTGATTTAAAGTTGTACCAAAGCTTTTCAGGAAACAGAGTTGTCTTATCAGTGTAGTACTCAATTAATTAAGGGGGGGTTATTGAAATTGATCACAATTAGATAACTTTTTTAAATGTACATAAGCAGAGTGTACTCTTCAGCCTTTAGGTTCTAAGTTTAAGTTTAAAGGCACATGCAAAGTTCTTATTTCTTTACCTTATATATGAATTTAAGCCAGTATCATTAGATCTGCTGTCATCATCCATGCACGAATCAAGCCCTGAATATATTTCTGGCTTTGAAAATATGACTATCAACACCACCCATTATGTTTTACTGCCTGCCCCCCAAGCAAAGCAGTCCAGAACCAGGGCTGTTTACCAGTCATATTGACCCCGCCCCCACAGAACTGGACACTGATGTGAATGTATTTTCAGTTTCCGTGGGTGCTCTGCGACTACACATCTCCGGTTTTGGACCTGGACGACCCAGCTGTGTTCAGAGATTTGTCCAAACCCATCGGCGTGGTCAACGATCGGCACGCCCAGAACGTTCGGGAGAAGTGAGACGCTTTGCCTTTCTATTACGATTACGATCTTTCAACATTGAGCCATAATGCAGATTTCAGTAATGCTTCCTATAAATCCTGTACATATATATATATATATATATATATATATATATACAGTCATAAGACACTATTTGCCACCTCGACATTTAACCCATCCATGCAGTAAAACACCCACATTTACACATACTAGTGAACAGACATACTAGGGGGCAGTGAGCACACTTGCCCGGAGTGGTAGGTAGCCCTATCCATGGTGCCCGGGGAGCAATTTGAGGTTAGGTGCCTTGCTCAAGGGCACTTCAGTCGTGTGCTATTGTTCCAGGGGATCAAACCGGCGACCTTCCAGTCACAAGACCAGATCCCTTAACCTTCAGTCCACGACTAGCCCCGAATAAGGTTTTATATGGCATTTATAATATCTTACATTGCTTGTCATAAGCTTGTATAATTGCCTACAAGTAGTTACAGTGACAGTGCAAGACACTTTATAACATAAAATTATATATCTTTATAATGTTAGATTCATAACACAATATAATCTCTATTCATAAGAAGATTGAGTAACAGTACCTATGAATCCTGTATTATTAATTCTTTATAAATGCATTTATAAGGTGTCAAGTAACATACACAATGCCTTATATATAATACAGACCCCTTCCAGAAAATTAGAATATCATGGAAAATTTGATTCATTTCCATAATTCAATTCAAAAAGAGATTGTAGATTCAGGGCCCACAATTTAAACGATTTCACGTATTTATTTGTTTATTTTTTACATAATTCTTCCAGCTCCTAAAACCCACGAAAACAGGAATTCAAAAAATTAGAATACTGTGAAGAAATCAGCCCAAACTACTTCTTATTAGTTTTTGCAGAAAAAAAGAAATTAGGATAAAAAATATCCAAAATATGTTACTTTCAAAACGATATGTCAATCTTCAATACCAATTCCACAGTATTCTAATTTTTTGAATTCCTGTTTTCATGGGTTTTATGAGCTGGAAGCCCGAATTATGTAAAAATAAATAAATAAATACTTGAAATTGTTTAAATTGTTGGCCCAGAATCTATAATCAACTTAAAATTAATCAACTTTTCCATGATATACTAAATTTCTGGAATGGGTCTGTAAGCTTGGATAATTGCCTATAAATAGTTCCAGTGGCATGCAAGACGTTTGCATATAACATAAAAGTTTATACCTTTATAGTGTTGAACCTTTATAAAGGTTTCATAACGCAATATTATCTCCATCCATAAGAACATTATAAACATATGGAACATAGATAGATAAACAATAACTACAGCCGTCTTGTTTAGGAATATAGTTGGTCATAGTTAATTGAGTTAGTCATAACTTTAAGCAGTGCTCACTTATAAGTCCTGTATTAATGGTTGTAAGGAGGTAATTACACTTCACTTAAAGCCTATAATGACCTGTCATAGATGCTGTATAACGACAGCGTCTATGATACTCTTATGAACAGATGTTATAATCTGACTAACTATATACTTAGTATTATACATGTAATTAGAACTACTACTAGAACTACTACTAATTATAAAAGCTTATGCCTGGCATTACAAGTTATTATGTATGGCATATAACACCTAATTAATACACTGCTTTACAATGGTGGTGACGGCAACCAGGGGTCTCCATAACATATTTCTACTACCCATGTTTATATATGTGTGATCGCAGGGAGTGGAGGTGCGGAGTGATGTTCTCTCCATGTTTTCTCAGGTATGAAAGTTTCGAGGACCCCACAGGGACCGTTGACAAGTTCCACTACGGCACACACTACTCTAACGCAGCGGGGGTCATGCACTACATGATCCGCATGGAGCCCTTCACCACCCTGCACATCCAGCTGCAGAGCGGCAAGTAAGGGCCCGCACTGCACGGACACGCGTCAGCGGTCCAGTTTATGAACCCCCACCTTTAGACACTACACTTACAGACCCCAGACCTCCAGACAGCCCACTGCAGTGTACTCGAGCCAACTCACAGCAAACCACTGATCACTACATTATCAAGAGACACACCAACAGAACAAGCCCAACTTAAATTTGAGTTAAATTCAAATGAATTCAGTTTTGTTTATTTCTGATTACTTCAGTTCAGTTCAGTTCAAGTCAAGTCATTTCAGTTAAGTCAAGTCAAGTCAAGTCAAGTCAAATCAGTTCAGTTTGATTCTGTTTGGTTTCGTTCAGGTGAGATCAGCTCAGTTCAGCTATATGTTGTTTAGTTCGGTCTTAATCAGACCAGTTCATTTCAGTTCTGGTCAGATCAACTCAGTGCAGTTCATTTAGGTTCTGTTCTGTTGAGTTTGGTTTAGTTCAGTTCTTTTGGGTTTTTTTAGGTCAGTTTAGTTTAATTTAGTTCTTTTCGGTTCAGTTAGAATCAGCTGAGCTCAATTTAGTTCAGTTCAGTTTAATTCTGGTCAGCTAAGTTCAGTTTGGTTAAGTTTAGTTCATTTCTCAGTTCTGTTAGTTTGGATCATGTCAGTTTAGTTTTATTCAGCAGAAGTTCATTTCAGTTCAATTCTGGTCAGCTGAATTTAGTACAGTTCAGTTCAGTTTAATTCTGATGAGTTTGATTGAATTCAGTTTAGTTTAAATTAGATTAGTTTAGTTCAATTCAGTTTAAATAAGTTTAGTTCATTCAGTTCAGGTCAGTTTAGTTCTATTTCACCTTCTTTTATTCATTTTAATTTAATTTAGCTCAGTTAATTCCAGTTCAGTTTAATTCTGGTCATCTAAGTTCAGTTAAGTTTAGTTCATTTCTCAGTTCTGTTAGTTTGGATCATGTCAGTTCAGATTTATTCAGTAGAATTAGAACCTAAATTCATTTCAGTTCAATTCTGGTCAGCTGAATTTAGTACAGTTCAGTTCTGTTTAATTTAAATCAGATTAGTTTAATTCAGTTCAGTTTAAATAAATTCACTTTATGTCGGTTTAGATCTATTTCACCTTTTTCAGTTCAATTAGAACCAATTCAGTTCAGTTCAGTTTAATTCAATTTAGTTCAGTTAATTCCAGGTCAGTTTAATTCTGGTCAGCTCAGTTCAGTTCAGTTTAGTTCATTTCTCAGTTCTGTTAGTTTTGATCAGTTCAGTTTTATACAGTAGAATTAGAACCTTTTAAGTTCATTTTAGTTCATTTCTGGTCAGCTGAATTCAATTTAGTTTAGTTCAGTTTAGTTTAAATCAGATAAGTTTAGTTCAATTTAGTTTATATAAATTTAGTTCATGTCCCTTAAATTGGTTCAGGTCGGTTCAGTTCTATTTCATCTTTTTCAGTTCAATTAGAACCAGTTCAGTTCAGTTTAATTCAATTTTGGTTCTGTTTAATTCTGGTGAGTTAAGCTCAGTTTAGTTTAGCATTCAAATATTATTAACCTCATATATCTAATATTTTAGCTCTGTAGACTATTTGGAAAGAGAAACAGATCATTAAAACTGCTTGTACTGTTCATTGTGTATGTGAATGTATGAGTTAGTATGGAGAATATATCAGTTATAAATAATAAATCATGATGTAAACCTGTGATTTAGGCTTTTTATGTATACACATGATGTTTTTTTTCCTTTTTTCGTAAATTTAGGTTTGACTGTGCAGACAGGCAGTTCGCCTCAGTGGCCGCTGCGTGGCAGGCTCGTATGGAGAGTCCGGCTGATGTGAAGGAGCTCATTCCCGAATTCTTTTACTTCCCAGAATTCCTGCAGAACATGAATGGTGCTCACACAATTCTCTGAAAACAACGTTTACCTCTTTACCACATTTAAACCCTGAATGTTATAAGCCCAAAAGCGTGTTTGGTGTCTGTAGTTTACTTCTTTAAATTTAGCACTGGAGCTATAAGGCTAACGTAGCAAGCAACTAACGGAAGATTTTGCATCCCACTAGTTAGAATAGAGCTCCAAAACTGGGCTATCACACACTCCCTCACACTGTTCCACCTTAAATCTCACAGAAAGAAGCTGTGACGCTATAAAAATGCTGAGCTTATTGGCTAAACAGATGTTACCTGAGTGTTAGCTTAGCTTAGTTTAAATTGGCCTACTTTGGCAAACCTCCAGCAGAACATTAAACGCAGACATGATAGAAAGCTGCAGTACTTGTTAAAATATGTCAAAATAAAATACTGAAATGACACAAAAGCTGCTTTGCTAAGGTTAGTCTTGTGAAGTGTTAGCATTAGCGTTAGCATTAGCAGCCTAATATTTGACCTGCAGCTTGTTTGGTCAGATTTGGTTCAGTGAAACACAGTTTTATGGCTCTGGCTATAATAAAAACAGGTTCTATCTCTTCTGGCAGAAGGATGTTACGGCATAGACAGCAGTAGTTTGTGCAGTGCCAGCTAAACAGGCCATGCTAATTAGCCACGTTAGCCTCATAGCTCTCCAGTGCTAAATTCATTTCTGTTGGTTTGGTTCAGGTCACCTTAGTTCAGTTCAGTTAAATTCTGTTTAATTTAGTTTATTTCAGTTTAAATTGATTCAATTCAGTTCTGTTAGTTTGAAATAGTTCTGTTTAGTTTAGTTTTGTGCAGTTCAGTTAAATTCTGATCAGTTAAATTCAACTAAGTACAGTTTAGTTCAGTTTAAACCTTGCAGTTCAGCTTAATTCAGTTTAGTTTAGTTTAGTTCTTTTGGGTAATTAATTTAGAACCAATTCTGTTTATTACAGTTCAGTTCAGTTAAATTTTGGTCAGTTAAATTCAGCTAAGTACAGTTTAGTTCAGTTTAAACCTTGCAGTTCAGTTCAATTCAGTTTAGTTTAGTTTAGTTCTTTTGGGTAATTAATTTAGAACCAATTCTGTTTATTACAGTTCAGTTCAGTTAAATTTTGGTCAGTTAAATTCAATTAAGTACAGTTTAGTTCAGTTTAAACCTTGCAGTTCAGTTTAATTCAGTTTGGTTTAGTTTAGTTCTTTTGGGTAATTAATTTAGAACCAATTCTGTTCATTACAGTTCAGTTAAATTCTGATCAGTTAAATTCAATTGAGTACAGTTTAGTTCAGTTTAAACCTTGCAGTTCAGTTTAATTCAGTTTAGTTTAGTTTAGTTCTTTTGGGTAGTTAATTTAGAACCAATTCTGTTTATTACAGTTCAGTTCAGTTAAATTTTGGTCAGTTAAATTCAACTAAGTACAGTTTAGTTCAGTTTAAACCTTGCAGTTCAGTTCAATTCAGTTTAGTTTAGTTTAGTTCTTTTGGGTAATTAATTTAGAACCAATTCTGTTCATTACAGCTCAGTTAAGCACTCAACGATGTGACAGAAGAGCTGTTATATATAGTTAAATAAATGTATAAAAAAGGTTTCTCCTCTCTGTTAATAACACCGTTTTAATTATTCTGTTCAGTTAAATTCAATTCAATTCAGTTAGCCACGTTAGCCTTGTAGCTCCAGTGCTAAAGCTAAAGAAGCTCATTTCAAACACCAAACCTGTTTCGATGGAGAGCTATATTAAGAGCAATGGGTTGATATTTGATAGAGTTATTATTTTAGAGTAACACTTCTAAATGCATAAGCTGACCTTCAGATGACCTTCCTTCTTCCTGTGTGCAGGCTTTAACCTGGGCTGTCTGCAGGTGAATCAGGAACCAGTGAACGAAGTGGTTCTGCCTCGCTGGGCCACTTCCAGAGAGGATTTCATCAGAAAACACCGCAAAGCTCTGGTGATTAGGAAGCGCACACTCGTATATGCACACACAGTGACCACAGAGTGGACAGCTTAAAGGAACTTACCAGAAATTTTAAACCTCGTCTGCAGTGTATGGTCATCTATGACTGATAGAATATCTTAGCAAACTGTTTTTAATGTCGCTTCATTGTTCAGTGAAACATGTTATATGTGGGACTTGACCACACACTACACATACCAGCGGTTAGAGATGAGGACGCTAAACCCTTGAGTTCCTATACGTATGTGTGTTACGTATGTGGGGGTCCGCACACTCTCACAGCTGTGTATGTATCTTCAGGAGAGCGAGTACGTTTCTGCCCACCTGCACGAATGGATTGACCTAATATTTGGTTATAAACAGCGCGGCCCGGAGGCCGTGGAGGCTCTTAACGTCTTCTACTACTGCACTTACGAAGGTAAACCTCTACCACCACATCTCCACAGCAACGACAAACACATCTATGATTTGGCGATGTCAAATAATATATAAAATTATTTATATATATATATATATATATATATATATATATATATATATATATATATATATATATATATATATATATATATATATATATATTGTGACAATACCTTCACCTACCTGTATCTGCTGTACCTGTTTCTCCTGAGACTGCAGTAGTGAACACTTGGTTATTTGTTATTGTACTTGTTGTTTTTGTGTTACTGCTGTATGTGTGAGATGTGATGTTAATGTGTTTGTGCGCTGCTGTATGATTCTTATAGGTGCTGTAGATCTGGATGCTATAGCTAATGAGACGGAGCGTAAAGCTCTGGAGGGCATCATCAGTAACTTCGGCCAAACCCCCTGTCAGCTTCTCAAGGTACAGCCCACTAAAACTCAAATATCAGTGTAAATTCAGCCTTTACTGTTTTAATAAGATAGAATACATACAATTAAATGTTAGAAAACAATTAGATATAAAATAGACCTTTTCTAATTATAAGAATTGTTATGAATGACTAATTATGTAATTACAATGAATCATGCAGTAATTACATCAAATTATTTAATTCATAATATGATTTATTATTTGATCATGAATTAATTAGTAGCTACAATTAACTATTCAGTTAATAGATCAAATTATTTACTAAATATTATCATTTATTCAGTAATTACATCAAATTATTTAGTACATAATATAAATTATTCAGTAATTACATCAAATTATTTAGTACATAATATAAATTATTTAGTAATTACATCAAATTATTTACTAAATATTATCATTTATTCAGTAATTACATCAAATTATTTAGTACATAATATAAATTATTTATTGATTATAAATTAATTAGTAGCTGCAATGAATTATTCAGTAACTACATCAAATTGTTTAGTAAATATTAGCTTTTATTTAGTAATTACATCAAATTAGTATATAATATGATTTGTTAACCAATTAAAAATTAATTAGTAGCTACAACTAATTATTCGGTAACTACATTTATTTAAGTTATTTAATAAATCTTTACATCAAATGATTTACTGCATGTTATGATAAATTAATTGATTATGAATTAATTAGTAGCTACTATTAATTATTTAGTAGCTACATCAAATAATTAAGTAAATATTATTTACTGAGCATTGACTATAAATTGTGTAGTAGGTGTTATGAGCTATTCAGTAATCCTCTTTAATTCTTCAGTATTTTGTTGAATAATTGCTATGAACCCTCCAAATATTTAGTAAATATTATTTATTATCGATTATGAATTCTTGAGTATATACTATAAATCATTCAACTTATTATAATATTATTTAGTATAACATTTATTCACTATTCAATATGAAATATTTAGCTACTGTCAAATATTTAGCAAATATTATTAAGTATTAAGTAGCCTACTGAAGCTATAAGATAATTATATATCTACTCTCAATTATTTGGGAATTTTAATTAATATAACCACTACACTAATATAACCACTAATTATTTATTCAGTATTGCCTATAAATTATTTTATAGCCAAATTATTTAGTCAAATATTTTAGGTTTATTATTTGGTATCTTAGTAGGAATAATGAATCGTTTATTATGAATTATTCAACAATTGCATCCTTTTTGAGTAATTATGATTAACTAATTTATTCTAGTTATTTAAAAATGTGACTGAAATTATTTAGTAAATATTATTGGTTATTTAGAAGAAACTATGAAAGAATGAGCATCTACTGCAAACTCTTTTAATATATTTTTTTATTTTTAGTAATTTAGTAATTATTTAGTAAGTATTTAAAGTCAGTTATTTAGAAGCAATTATAACCTGAGTGTTTACAATGAAAAACAAAAATAATTGTAGATTATTTATTAATGTTATTATTTA
The DNA here is from genome assembly GCA_021613375.1 of Megaleporinus macrocephalus. Classification (NCBI taxonomy): domain Eukaryota; kingdom Metazoa; phylum Chordata; class Actinopteri; order Characiformes; family Anostomidae; genus Megaleporinus; species Megaleporinus macrocephalus. The sequence goes on from CM038705.1 coordinate 5,121,392, forward strand.
GTTCATTTTGATTGTCATATTAATGTGTAAGTTATGAGGGTAAGATATTGATGATGGGACTTGCTGATGGTTATTAATAGTAATTAATAAGTTATTACTGTATATTTGTGTATTTACTGTATAATGATGTGATGTGTTGGTGCTGTAGGAGCCCCATCCCCCCCGCATGTCTGCAGAGAACGCGTCCAGACGGCAGGCCCGGATAGACACTCTGCCACCGAACCTCTTCGACCACCTGGACAAACTGCGGCCGTTTGTGGAGGTCAGAGCGCAGAGCAGGTTCTATACAAGCTGAGGAACAGAGAGGGAGCTGGAACCCGTGAATGAGAACGCTGTGTAACCTGTTTTGTGTGCTGTAGGTGGTGAGTGATGGTGTTCCTCTAGTCCAGGCTGTGGTGCCCAGGAACCAAACACGGTCCTTCATCATCCAGGGCTCAGACGTACTGGTGAGACACACACACACACACACACACACACATACACACACACATACACACACACGCACACACACACACACACACACACACACACACATATAGATTCACTCCAGGTTTCCCATTTAGTGTCCAGTCATAAATTCAGTTGACATTAAAGGGGAGTTTGTGCTGCAGCAACTCTTCTGGGAAGGATTTACACTAGATGTTGAACATTGCTGTGAGGGTTTGATGGATTATTAGTGAGGTCAGGTATGAATGTTGAACATTGCTGTGAGGGTTTGATGGATTATTAGTGAGGTCAGGTACTGATGTTGAACATTGCTGTGAGGGTTTGATGGATTATTAGTGAGGTCAGGTACTGATGTTGAACATTGCTGTGAGGGTTTGATGGATTATTAGTGAGGTCAGGTATGAATGTTGAACATTGCTGTGAGGGTTTGATGGATTATTAGTGAGGTCAGGTATGAATGTTGAACATTGCTGTGAGGATTTGATGGATTATTAGTGAGGTCAGGTACTGATGTTGGAACATTGCTGTGAGGATTTGATGGATTATTACTGAGGTCAGGAACTGATGTTGGAACATTGCTGTGAGGATTTGATGGATTATTACTGAGGTCAGGAACTGATGTTGGAACATTGCTGTGAGGATTTGATGGATTATTAGTGAGGTCAGGTACTGAGTTGAACATTGCTGTTATCATTTGATTGAGTGTTAGTGAGGTCAGGTACTGATGTTGAACATTGCTGTGAGGGTTTGATCGAGTCTTGGTGAAGTCAGGTACTGATGTTGAACATTGCTATCGGGATTTAATTGGGTCTTAGTGAGGTCAGGTACTGATGTTGAACATTGCTGTGAGGGTTTGATTGAGTCTTGGTGAAGTCAGGTACTGATGTTGAACATTGCTGTGAGGGTTTGATTGAGTGTTCGTGAGGTCAGGTACTGATGTTGAACATTGCTATCGGGATTTAATTGGGTCTTAGTGAGGTCAGGTACTGATGTTGAACATTGTTGTGAGGGTTTGATTGAGTATTAGTGAAGTCAGGTACTGATAAGTATTATTGTATTGTATAGTGTAGGCGTATATGCAGCAGTTCCATTCTGTTGGTCAGTGTCAGCAAGTGTGCACCTTAAAAGGAGAAGTCCAACAAATTTTATAAACTCCATTTATAACACTGTTATGAAGCATCGTAGCCAATTAATTGAGTTCATAATGCAGCAGCCTAGTAAACACCATATATCAGTCCTGTGATGACCTCCTTCAAAGTCCAGCACTCGAACTGAAGAGTTATTAATAGAACAGCTTGTGTTGTATGACGTTTACTGACATAACCTGTTTATAAGCTTTGCTTTATGAATATGTTGTTTGGTGTGTTATAAAGTGTTATAATCAGCCTCTGTCTGCCACTCCAGGTGAGCGTGAGCTCAAACGGTCAGATAGGAACTCACAGCTGGCTCCCGTACGACAAAAACATCGCCAACTACTTCACCTTCACCAAGGACCCCACCATGAGCAACCCCAAGTAAGTCTGAGCACTAGCTGCGGGAGCTATAAAGGACCCCTATCATTGAAAACCACATCCCCCTTTTATTATGAGTTCAATGTAGTAAGTAAAGTAAGGAGGCACGGTGGTGTAGTGGTTAGTATGGTGGTGTAGTGGTTAGTATGGTGGTGTAGTGGTTAGTACGGTGGTGTAGTGGTTAGTACGGTGGTGTAGTGGTTAGTATGGTGGTGTAGTGGTTAGTATGGTGGTGTAGTGGTTAGTATGGTGGTGTAGTGGTTAGTATGATTGCGTAGTGGTTAGTGTGGTGGTGTAGTGGTTAGTATGGTGGTGTAGTGGTTAGTATGGTGGTGTAGTGGTTAGTACGGTGGTGTAGTGGTTAGTATAGTGGTGTAGTGGTTAGTATGGTGGTGTAGTGGTTAGTATGGTGGTGTAGTGGTTAGTACGGTGGTGTAGTGGTTAGTATGGTGGTGTAGTGGTTAGTATGGTGGTGTAGTGGTTAGTACGGTGGTGTAGTGGTTAGTGGTGTAGTGGTTAGTATGGTGGTGTAGTGGTTAGTACGGTGGTGTAGTGGTTAGTACGGTGGTGTAGTGGTTAGTATGGTGGTGTAGTGGTTAGTACGGTGGTGTAGTGGTTAGTATGGTGGTGTAGTGGTTAGTACGGTGGTGTAGTGGTTAGTATGGTGGTGTAGTGGTTAGTATGGTGGTGTAGTGGTTAGTATGGTGGTGTAGTGGTTAGTACGGTGGTGTAGTGGTTAGTATGGTGGTGTAGTGGTTAGTACGGTGGTGTAGTGGTTAGTGGTGTAGTGGTTAGTATGGTGGTGTAGTGGTTAGTATGGTGGTGTAGTGGTTAGTACGGTGGTGTAGTGGTTAGTATGGTGGTGTAGTGGTTAGTATGGTGGTGTAGTGGTTAGTACGGTGGTGTAGTGGTTAGTATGGTGGTGTAGTGGTTAGTATGGTGGTGTAGTGGTTAGTGTGGTGGTGTAGTGGTTAGTATGGTGGTGTAGTGGTTAGCACTGTCGCCTCTAAGCAAAACGATCCGGGTTGGTCCGGAGCTGTTTTGGCGCATTTCAATTGGTCCATTAATCATGAAATTTTCACACAATGTAAACGGCAATGTTCAAATGATGTTGGAAAAGAAAATGTAACAAAAACATTTTTTTTTTGGACAGTTTTTTTTTGACTGTGACAAAAAAAAAAAAAAAAAAAAAAAAAAAAAATATATATATATATATATATAAACAACGTTGCAGTTTTGAATTTGAGTTGTCTTGGTGATCCAGCTCATTTACATAGCTCCACCTACCCTGCTCACAGCATTTTGGTTCTAGCTGTTCATATTAGTTATAAAAAGACTTTATTTATTTATTCATTTATTTATTTATTTATTCACTAATAAGACACATTACAGGGCAGCCAATCAGAACAGTGCTTTTGCGTTTGTGTGTAGGACTCAGCGTTACCTGAGCGGCCCATTCTCTCCAGGCGTGGAGGTCGGTGCACAGGTGCTGGTGGTGTCCAATGACGGCCGGCTGCTGTTCAGTGGGGGGCACTGGGACTGCAGCCTACGCGTCACCACACTTGGAAAGGCCAAGATGGTGGGCAGGATCTGCAGACACATCGGTGAGATAAACATAGACAACCAGAGATCCCCAAGAACCTGAGGAACCAGAGGGCAATGTCACTGATCCACATAAACCTTGACGATTAATCAACTCTAGGGTTACTAAGTCACTAAGATGTCATTCTGACAGACTGTAATACACTACAGGAAGTGTAGGGGGCGATATAACTTCTATTGTTTTATATTTAAAAAGTGTCTATAATGTTTATATGATCTACACAGTCATTCTGACAGAGTGTAATACACAACAGGAAGTGTAGGGGGCGATATAACGTCTATTGTTTCATATTTAAAAAGTGTCTATAATGTTTATATGATCTACACAGTCATTCTGACAGACTGTAATACACTACAGGAAGTGTAGGGGGCGATATAACTTCTATTGTTTTATATTTAAAAAGTGTCTATAATGTTTATATGATCTACACAGTCATTCTGACAGAGTGTAATACACAACAGGAAGTGTAGGGGGCGATATAACGTCTATTGTTTCATATTTAAAAAGTATCTATAATGTTTATATGATCTACACAGTCATTCTGACAGACTGTAATACACTACAGGAAGTGTAGGGGGCGATATAACTTCTATTGTTTTATATTTAAAAAGAGTCTATAATGTTTATATGATCTACACAGTCATTCTGACAGACTGTAATACACTACAGGAAGTGTAGGGGGCGATATAACTTCTATTGTTTTATATTTAAAAAGTGTCTATAATGTTTATATGATCTACACAGTCATTCTGACAGAGTGTAATACACAACAGGAAGTGTAGGGGGCGATATAACGTCTATTGTTTCATATTTAAAAAGTATCTATAATGTTTATATGATCTACACAGTCATTCTGGCAGACTGTAATACACTACAGGAAGTGTAGGGGGCGATATAACTTCTATTGTTTTATATTTAAAAAGTGTCTATAATGTTTATATGATCTACACAGTCATTCTGACAGACTGTAATACACTACAGCAAGTGTAGGGGGAGATATAGCTTCTATTGTTTTATATTTAAAAAGTGTCTATAATATTTATATGATCCACACAGTTGCTTTATATAAAAAAATACTTTAACTTTTAGTAGACATCTACTTAAAGTCAGTATTTTTTTTTTAATTGACCTATTTTCTTACTCTGTTGTAGATGTGGTCACCTGTCTGGCGCTGGATCTGTGTGGAATCTACCTCATTTCTGGCTCTCGAGACACCACCTGCATGGTGTGGCAGGTCCTACAGCAGGTCAGCTTTTAATACTACACTGTACATATTTAATACATAAATTTACTCTTTTAATTTTAACTTGTACACCTTTAATAATTTACAGGTTTAATTCTTTACACTTAATACTTTACCCAATTAATACTTCACTTCATACCTACAGTAACTTCAGTTTATATTTTTAAACTTTCACTGTATGCGTTTGGTACTTCTGTTTAACTTTACACTAAGTTGTACCTCATTTTACACCTTTTTTCACTTTACACATTTAATAACTTCACTTTACATTGTTACTAACTTTACTTTTAATAACTTTACATTACACTTTTAATAACTTCACCATTTACTTTTAAAAACTTCACATTACACTGTTAATAACTTTACTGTTTACTTTTAATAACTTTACTTTTTTACTTTTAATAATTCCACATTAAACTGGTAATAACTTCATTAAATATTTTTAATAACTTCACCATTTACTTTTAATAACTTTATACTTTTAATAACCTTACATTAAACTGGTGATAACTTCACCGTTTACTTTTATTAACTTATCTTTACACCATGTTGTACCTCATTTTACACCTTTTTTTCACTTTACACATTTAATAACTTCACTTTACATTGTTACTAACTTTACTTTTAATAACTTTACATTACACTTTAATAACTTCACCATTTACTTTTAATAACTTCACATTACACTGTTAATAACTTTACTGTTTACTTTTTATAACTTCACTTTTTTACTTTTAATAAATTCACATTAAACTGGTAATAACTTCATTATATATTTTTAATAATTTCACCATTTACTTTTAATAACTTCACATTACATTGTTAATAACTTTACGGTTTACATGTAATAACTTTACATTACACTGTTAATAACTTTACTGTTTACTTTTAATAACTTCACTTTATACTTATAATAACTTCACATTAAACTGGTAAAAACTTGACAGTTTACTTTTAGTAACTTCACATTAAACTGGTAATAAATTCACAGTTTACTTTTAATAACTTTACATTACACTTTTAATAACTTCACATTACACTGTTAATAACTTTACTGTTTTCTTTTAATAACTTAATACTTCTCTGTACATTTTAACACAGGCATTTTTAATACTTAAATTTACACCTTAAATAAACCCTTAAAACTGTACTCGATGTTAATCCCACATCGTAAACTGTAGAATTCCACACAACTTTTCATACTTCTTCATAATTTTTACCACTCTATTGATTAACCTAGTAACACTTAATCTTTTTATGCAATGTTTTTACTAAGAAAGCTTCTATATTTCCTCTGTTCTATTTGTTTAACAGTTCTGAATATATAACTGTCTCTCTCATTGTAGGGTGGTTTCTCCAGCGGCCTGTCTCCACGTCCAGTGCAGGTCCTGTGTGGTCATGATCAGGAGGTTATATGTGTGTCCATCAGTACTGAGCTGGATATGGCTGTTTCAGGGTCAAAGGTCAGTCTTATATAATATGAAACTGTAGAACTCAGTACACATCATAATACCTACATTTAGAGTTACACATTCAACCTAATGAGAAACTGTAACTTAGTTTATATACAAAACCTACATTTAGAGTTATACATTCAACCTAATAAGAAACTGTAACTCAGTTTATATATAATACCTTCATTTAGAGTTATACATTCAACCTAATGAGAAACTGTAACTCAGTTTATATATCACAATACCTACATTTAGAGTTATACATTTAACCTAATGAGAAACTGTAACTCAGTTTATATATAATACCTACATTTAGAGTTATACATTCAACCTAATGAGAAACTGTAACTCAGTTTATATACAATACCTACATTTAGGGTTATACATTTAACCTAATAAGAAACTGTAACTCAGTTTATATACAATATCTACATTTAGAGTTATACATTCAACCTAATGAGAAACTGTAACTCAGTTTATATTACAATACCTATATTTGGAGTTATACATTCAACCTAATGAGAAACTGTAACTCAGTTTATATATAATACCTACATTTAGAGTTATACACTAATTTCAGATTTGATCTGTTTATGTTATTCTTCTGTCAGGACGGTACAGTAATCGTGCACAGTGTCCGGCGGGGTCAGTACCTGCGGACCCTGCGTCCTCCCTGTGAGAACAGCTTTTCTGCCCGTGTGACCCAGCTACAGGTGGGAATGGAGGGACACATGGTGGTTCAGACCACCATGGAGGGGTGCACTGCAGGAAAGGCAAGTTGAATTTATTTATTTGTTTATTTATTTGTTTTTTTTATGTGTAGGTCAGTGCAGTACCAGTGACCTCACTTCTGGGTGCCAACTTTTCTAAACTATATGAACCCCCATGTGTACTCAGGTCCACACCAAAAACTTTATTCTGGATTTTAAATTATAAGAACTTTATTCTTAATATTAAATGTATTAGAAATTCTTTCTTGATATGAATTTATTAGAAGTTCATTCTAGCTATCATTTTATTAGAACCTTATTCTGGATGCTAATTTTATTAGAATTTCATTCTTAGTACACATTTTATTAGAACTTCATTTAAAATATTCATTTTATTATAAATAAAATCTTGGTATAAATTTTATTAGAACTTTCTTCTATATTAATTTTATTAGAGCTTCATTCCTAATATAAATGTTATTAGAATTTCTTTCTAGATATTAATTTTATTAGAACTTCTTTCTGGATATAAATTTTATTAGAACTTCATTCTAGATGTTAATTTATTAGAACTTTATTTTCAATATTAATTTTATTAGAAATTCTTTCTGGATACTAATTTTATTAGAACTAATTTTATTAGATATTAATTTTATTATAACTTTATTTTAAACATAGATTTATTAGAACTTTATTCTCAATATTAATTGGAAAACTGGAAAACTGATTGTGGTGGGGGCTGGAAAACCGGAGGAGGTGAGAGAGAGAGAGAAAGAAAGAGAGAGACATACAATGATATCTTAGTATCTTGTTTCCTTTTGTTTCCCCAAAACACCGCTAAGCATTTAAAGTGTGTTTTTTTGCATCAGCAGGAATTTATTAAATTATATTCATTTTATTTAATTTTATTAGAACTTCATTCTGGACATTAGTTTTATTAGAACATCATTCTTAATATTAATTTTATTAGAACTTCTTTCTGGGTTATACATTTTATTAGAACTTCATTCTCAATGTTAATTTATTAGAACTTTATTCTCAATATTAATTTTATTAGAAATTCTTTCTGGATATTAATTTTATTAGAACTCAATTCCTGATATAAATATTATTAGAACTTTATTCTAGATATTAATTTTATTATAACTTTATTTTAAACATAGATTTATTAGAACTTTATTCTCAATATTAATTTTATTAGAACTTCATTCCTGATATTAATTATATAAGAACTTCATTTAGGATATTAATTTTATTAGAACTTGATTCTCAATTAATTTGGTTATAACTTTATTTTGAACTTTTTTTTATTAGAACTTCATCCAGGATCTAAATTTTATTAGAACTTCAGCTGTCTAGATTTCAGGATAAGAGGATAAGCTAATGGATGCCATTGTTTTTGCACATGCCACATAATTTTTCCCCTCAGTTTGTTAAATTCAGAAAATAATTATTATTAAAATCTGCAGAAATATGATGTGTGTTTATAGCTCATGTAGAACCGCTGCTTTGGTTCTGGTTCCAGCGGTAAATGTGTTGTTTGTCCATTTCTCACCGAGTGGCTTTACATCAGTTTGGCTCTGAAAAGGTTCCGCAAGCATCCACTTAAATATGTGTTTGTTGTTGTTGTTGTTGTTGTAGGAGAAGTATGCGCTGCATGTGTACTCAGTGAACGGTACTCTACTGGCGTCTGCGGTTCTGGACGAGTCGGTGTCTGCGCTGCACCTGGTGTCTAAATACCTCATACTGGGCACACTACAGGGCAACCTGCACATCCGGGACCTGTTCAGGTAAACAGAAGCACCAGCCTCACAGCTTCAGCCGGGCTCACAGGTTTACATACGGGCCTAAGCCACTAGGGGGCAGACTTTACCAGCTGTGTCAGAGTGGACGAAGGCTGTCTTTAGACCACTCCTCTGCACTCCTTCACTGTTCTGTCCGTCTGCTCTGCAGTTTAAACGAGGTGGTAAAGCCGCTGGTGCTGAAGGTCCCCATCCGTTGCGTATCGGTCACTAAGGAGGCCAGTCACATCCTAGTTGGGCTGGAGAACGGAAAACTGATTGTGGTGGGGGCTGGAAAACCGGAGGAGGTGAGAGAGAGAGAGAGAAAGAGAGAGAGAGACATACAATGATATCTTGGTATCTTGTTTCCTTTTGTTTCCCCAAAACACCGCTAAGCATTTAAAGTGTGTTTTTGGCATCAGCAGGAATTTATTAAATTATATTAATTTTATTTAATTTTATTAGAACTTCATTCTGGACATTAGTTTTATTAGAACATCATTCTTAATATTAATTTTTATAGGACTTAATTCTTAATATTAATTTTATTAGAACTTCATTCTGGATATTAGTTTTATTGGAACTTCATTATGGAGGATCATTTTATTAAAGCTTATTCTAGTTTTTGGAACCTAATTCTGGATGTTAATGTCATTAGAACCTCATTCCCCATATTAGTTGTAATAGAACTTAAAGTAGCACTTTAATCAATATTTAAATGTTATTACAATGTCATTCTGCATGTTAATTTTATTAGAACATAGTTCTCAAATTAATTTTAATTAGAAGTAGTTTCAAGTTATTAATTTTTATTAGAACTTTATTCTGAATATTAATTTATTAGAACTTCTTTCTATGTATGAATTTTATGAGACCTTTACTCTGGATATTAATTTTATTAAAGATTTATTCTGGATATTAGTTTTATTTGAACATCATTCTTAATATTAATTTTATTAGAACTTCATTCTGTGTTTTAATTTTATTGGGATTTCATTCTTAATATTATTTTTATTAGAACTTCATTCCTGCTATAAATGTTATTAGAACTTCTTTCTAGATATTAATTTTATTAGAACTTCTTTCTAGATATTAATTTTATTAGAACTTCTTTCTTAATATTACATTTTTTAAAACTTCATTCTGGATATTAGTTTTTAGAACGTCATTCTTAATATTAAGTTTATTAGAACTTCATTCTGGATATTAGTTTTATTAAAACTTCATTCTCCATTTTAGTTTTATTATTTTTAATTTAATTAGAATGTCATTCTGTATATTAATTTAATTAGGACTTCATTCTGTTTTACTTTTATTTGAACTTCATTCTTAATATTAATTTTATTAGAACTTCATTCTGGATGTTAGTTTTATTAGAACGTCCTTCTTAATATTAAATTTATTAGAACTTCATTCTTAATATGAATTTTTTTAGAATTCATTCTGTATGTTAATTTTTATTAAAACTTCATTCTTAATATTAATTTCATTAGAACTTCATTCTTAATATCAATTTCATTAGAACTTCATTCTGTATATTAATATTATTAGAACTTTATTCTGTTTTAATTTTATTAGAACTTCATTCTGTTTTCATTTTATTAGAACTTCATTCCTAAAATGAATTTTATTAGAACTTCATTCTTAATATTAATTTTATTAGAACTTTATCCTAGATGTTCTTTTCCAGATCTGTTTGCTTCTAACTTTATATCATCAGAACCAGAAGTTAATATTTATTCTTTTATCGGGGACAGAACTGGTTTTATATTACTGAAACTTTCTGTATCTCTTAAATACATATGTTGTAAATTACATGAGAGTAATGTATGTTTATATTTTTATATGCTTGTTTGCATGTCCAGGTGCGTTCGGGTCAGTTTTCCCGCCGCCTATGGGGCTCCACTCGCCGGATCTCTCAGGTGTCTTCAGGGGAGACGGAGTACAACCCCACCGAACATGCCGGCAAATGAGCATCACCCACAATCCGAGTGCCTTGACCCAAACACACACACACACACACACACACTCCAGAGACGATGACCTCACCACGGCCACGCTGTTGGTCTTCCCCAGGCCGGGTCGTCGGAAGCTGCACTTTGTATTCTTCTCTTTCGGAAAGGGAACGGAACTCTTTTACGTTTTGGACACGTTGTTGTTGTTGTTGTTTTTATTTTTTAATGAAACATTCCAAAGACGGAGAGGCGGAGGCAGATGCTCCCTTTGATGTGGGAGCGTTAGAGACTCCACTACGGCTCACGGCCAGAACTTCTACAAGCACTTCTTTAAACACAGAACACAGAACGGCGCCTGCTTCGCCTTGCTGGAACTGCCAGAAACTTGAAGACAGTTTTCCTTTTTTTTAGCTGTACATTCAGACTTTTCCTCACAAGCCAGATATCCCAGTGCTCAGTGCGTGTGAATGAGCGAGTTCGGCGTTTCGCCGCTGTCCAATGAGAAACGTGTATCTCCATTTTTGTCCGTTTTTTATTTTTTCACATTATTTGAACAGGGCTGCCTTTTACACTGTGTCAAAAAATCATGATGAACGGACCAATAGAAATGCTCCAAAATGACTTGAAAATAATTCTGGTTCCATTGACTTACTTTGAAAGTAAAGACAGTTTTTGGCCTCTCCTGTAAAATTGCCACTTTGGAGATACTACTTTTTCGTTGGACAGCAACGAATGGCTACATGTTAAGGCTTAAATGTAAAGCAATAACTAACATGCTGGTGAGTCCACTGTGCACAAGTCAGCGAGCAGCCTGCATTTATTCAACTTCCCATAATTCAGTCCAAGTTATTTCCTCATAATATCAGATTTCAGTACTAGTACTTATTGTGTACCTTTATTACAGCTTCTCTTCTTTTCAGGAGACTCGCTTTCAGCTTAAGTGTCTCAGAAAACGTCCATCCTATCAGTTTCATCTGATTCTCTATATGACCTGAGCACGAATTTAGACTCTTTAGAATTTAGAATTTATTCTTTTATTTGAACTCCAGTTTGCCCTCAACTTTTCTATGGAAGCCTGGAAGCGTTTAAAAATTCTTACAAACCAGAAAAAGTCACCGCTGAGCCTCCAAACATCTTATTTCAGTGTATGGCACGATGCTGGAGTAGATCATCTCAGCAGGGTAACACTTGACTGTAGGCCACTGTTCATTAAGTTTCATCATAAGCCAATCATGACAACCAGTGTAGCCGTACGTAAGGGTTTATAAACGCTTATTCAAGTAAGCACTGTCTGCCATAAAGGCTAACATTAATCAAAATTGGTAAATATAACCTTTATGACGATTGACAACAACTGGAATGAGCGTTTTGACACAGTCCAGAGAAAAACTCGATGTATCATGTATCTAAATTTTTTGCCAATTTTTATTTTTTGACATGATTTCAAAAAGGCAGCTGCCGTTTACATTGTCTACAAATTTAATGATGAACGGACCAATAGAAATGCTCCAAAATAGCTTGGAAAACATTCTGTTTCCATTGACTTTCATTAAAAGTAAAGACAGTTTTTGGTTTCTCCTGTAAAGTTGCGATATTGGAGGTACTTGTTTTTCTTTGTTATTATTATTATTATTATTATTAATTATAAACATTTATGTAGGGTCTATGTCGCTGTCTTCACAAGTTTATGTAGGTGTCATGCAGCCTTACAGTAAAGTGTAACCCCGCGTATGTATAAGTCCAGCGGAAAACAGAGTCCGCCGCGGCCGACGCACAGGATCGTATACAGCTTAAATATGTTTAAATATGTATAATATTGGCAGCACCCTTTGTGCAAATCTTGTCACAGCCAATAGGAGAGCAGCAGCCGTGTCTGGTGATTCCTCTCACTTCCCAAAAATGTCTTTACTTTTAATTTAAGTCAATAGAACCAGATTTCTTCCCAGGCTATTTTGGAGCACTTCATGAACAGCTACCAAATGCATATACAATACTAGGAATCAACTCCAGATCTTTTATCTCAGTAATTTGTCTTGAATTAACAAGGAAACAGGCCTCGCCTGATCATGAAATTGCTTCTCAGCCATGTGTCCAATTACTTTTGGGCCTGTAAAAGTTGAGGGACTTTGTCAAAATGGCTGTAATTCCTATACGGTTAATGCAGCGTTTGATTAGTTTTTATTTTATTTTTAAAGCTGCCTTCTAAACACACTCACGATGACAGTTGGCCCTGATTTCTTTACAAACCATCACGATCCTCAGTCGCACAAAGATTTGACAGACAAAATGTACAAAACGAGTCACACAGTCAAAACAAAAACATGGTTTTCATTGTGATTTGAAGGTCACGTTTACGTTGTGTCATAAATTACTGATGAATGGACCAATAGAAATGCTCCAAAATAGCTTGGGAAGAAATCCATTGACTTCCATTGAACCCATCCAATCCATTGACTTCCATTGAAAGTAAAGGCTGTTTTCAGCCTCTACTGTAAAGTTGCTATTTAGGAGATACTTGGGCAGCGACGATATATGATGCCCTTTGCGACATTACCTGGCTAATAATTAATTTATAACTAATTCTAACTTTTTTTTACCTTGCTAAATGGTAATGGCTTGGAAAGAAATCTGGTTCCATTGACCTACATTGAAAGTAAAGGCTATTTTCGTCTTCTATTGTAAAGTTGCTATTTAGGAGATACTTGGACTGTCACGGTATACGATGCCCTTTAAAACCTTTCCTGGCTAATAATTAATTAATAACTAATGCTACGTTATTTCTACCCTGCCAAATGGTAATGGCTTGCGAAGAAATCTGGTTCCATTGACTTCCATTGAAAGTAAAGGCTGTTTTTAACCTCTACTGTAAAGTTTCTATTTAGGAGATACTTGGGCAGCGACAAAATATGTGACCCTTTTAGACATTACCTGGCTAATAATTAATTAATAACCAATGCTAACTTTTTTCTACCTCGCTAAATGGTAATGGCTTGCGAAGAAATCTGGTTCCATTGACTTCCATTGAAAGTAAAGGCTGTTTTCGTCTTCTACTGTAAAGTTGCTATTTAGGAAATACTTGGACTGTCACAGTATACGATGCCCTTTATAACCTTTCCTGGCTAATAATCAACTAATAACCAATGCTAACTTTAAAATACTGGCCCCTGCTGGTCAAAGCCGTTATGGTGTGTTAATTGAGTAGACATACTCCTTCACTTGATCAAATCATCATATCTTGTACTGAATGGAAGTTGAATTGAGGTGGGCAGTGGTCTCTGGCTTGTGCACGGTTGCTTGATGTTTTCTTATAATTACACTGTTTGTGCTTTTATAACTTGATCCACAACCCCCTCCCACAACCCCTCGACCCCACCCCTGTGCCTTAAACCGCTACTAGAATAGCTCTGTTTATAATTGTTTATAACTCCACTGTTCCACAGGCCTGTATGTTTGCAGTGGTCTGGACTTTCGTGTGTGCACTGCTGGTTCTAAGACTTTGAAAGCCCTGGTGCCTTTAGACTCCGCCCACTTTGCTGATCCACTGTTGAACTCTTTTTTTGGGGGTCCACTATGACAGCATTCAGGTCTCTCTCTTCTTGTTTCTCAGCCCTGTTGAAGGAATTCTCTGTTCTTTTTTTTTTTTCAATGGGGACGCACTTGATGTTGAATGTGTGAGGGAGGTTGGGGGGGGGAGGAGTGCATGTGGTTAGATGGTAAATGCTTAATGTAAAGCAATAATTAATGCCTTTATTTAATTTCCACACACCGAGTGCAGTTCATTGTGTCCGCTCTTTCTTTGGTTCCTCTCAAAGAAGGCCTCCGTGGGCCGGTCCCGGGGCCGGTCTATTAGTCCAGGCGACAAGCGTCACTCAGCAGGGAAAATGTGCTGGACAGATGTCCGGACGCTGCAGGCTTTCATTACTGCTAAAGGATAAAAATCATTGGGGGTGCATCCGAAAACGCGTACTACCAAACTGAACAGTACGCAAAAGCAGTGCGCGAGAGTGATTAGAGTGTCCGAATACATGAGGTGCGTCCAAAATCGCCTACTTGCCTACTATTCAGTAGTGAAATCAGTAGGTGAGCGTGGCTAGTATGTCTGAATACTCAGTAGTGAAATCAGTAGGCGAGCGAGGCTATTATGTCTGAATACTCAGTAGTGAAATCAGTAGGCAAGCGCGGCTAGTATGTCTGAATACTCAGTAGTAAATCAGTAGGTGAGCGTGGCTAGTATGTCTGAATACTCAGTAGTGAAATCAGTAGGTGAGCGTGGCTAGTATGTCTAAATACTCAGTAGTGAAATCAGTAGGCGAGCGTGGCTAGTATGTCTGAATACTCAGTAGTGAAATCAGTAGGCAAGCGCGGCTAGTATGTCTGAATACTCAGTAGTAAATCAGTAGGTGAGCGTGGCTAGTATGTCTAAATACTCAGTAGTGAAATCAGTAGGCGAGCGTGGCTAGTATGTCTGAATACTCAGTAGTGAAATCAGTAGGCGAGCGTGGGTAGTATGTCTGAATACTCAGTAGTGAAATCAGTAGGTGAGCGTGGCTAGTATGTCTGAATACTCAGTAGTGAAATCAGTAGGCGAGCACGGCTAGTATGTCTGAATACTCAGTAGTGAAATCAGTAGGCGAGAGCGGCTAGTATGTCTGAATACTCAGTAGTAAATCAGTAGGCGAGCACGGCTAGTATGTCTGAATACTCAGTAGTGAAATCAGTAGGCGAGAGCGGCTAGTATGTCTGAATACTCAGTAGTAAATCAGTAGGCGAGCGCGGCTAGTATGTCTGAATACTCAGTAGTGAAATCAGTAGGTGAGTGTGGCTAGTATGTCTAAATACTCAGTAGTGAAATCAGTAGGCTAGCGTTGCTAGTATGTCTGAATACTCAGTAGTGAAATCAGTAGGCGAGCGAGGCTAGTATGTCTGAATACTCAGTAGTGAAATCAGTAGGCTAGCGTTGCTAGTATGTCTGAATACTTTGTAGTGAAATCAGTAGGCGAGCGAGGCTAGTATGTCTGAATACTCAGTAGTGAAATCAGTAGGCTAGCGTTGCTAGTATGTCTGAATACTCAGTAGTGAAATCAGTAGGCGAGCGAGGCTAGTATGTCTGAATACTCAGTAGTGAAATCAGTAGGCGAGAGCGGCTAGTATGTCTGAATACTCAGTAGTAAATCAGTAGGCGAGCGCGGCTAGTATGTCTGAATACTCAGTAGGTATTGAGTAGTAGGTGAACGGTTCCCGGATGACCTCCTGAATCAGTACTTATTTTTATGTAGGTAAACACAGCACACTGTGTATCCCATGATTCACCTGGAGTGGTGGATGAATTCAGAGTGGAGTAAATAAACGGTGTAAAGCTGAACGTCGGCTGTGTGTACGTAGCTACGGCTAGTGAACCGCCGCTACAGAAGCTAGCGCTACTGCTAAGATAAACAATGATTACATTCCTCCCTTCTCTGATCTACAGCTCCACACCGTCTGATACATAATCAGACAAAAACACATATCAGAGTCACTAAAAGATCTAAATCTGTCAGTAAACGAGCTTTTAAATGAATAGCAGTGGTGGTCTGACGTCTTGCGTCACAGGACCTTGGTAAGATGGCTGGAGGTTGTGAAAGTATGTGATTTCGGATGCACCCTGGCTGTGTCTCAAATCCTAGTGAGTGTCTAAGTAGGCTGTCTAGGTAGCAGCTGTGTATATATCAGCGTTCTCTCCTCATCTCTCCTCATAAAACAGATTACTGAGACGCTCTAGTTAGAGAGAGACTGCGTCACGGCTTGTTCCCGCCCACTGCAGCACGACGGGTGGTTTAGCTGGTTGCTAAGCTACCGGCCGGCATCCAAAACAATAGCAGAGGCTTAAAAATCCGCTAGCATAAATGCTAACGGCTCGAGTATAAAAGTGTAAATGGTGAAGGACTCGTTACAGAGTTGATAATAAAATACTGTTTTGTGTGATTATATGACCAGAAACACATTAAAACTCCAGAGAGAATCAAAATAACTCACATTTTAAAACCACTTCACTGCTCCTAGATTTTCCATAGCAACTGAGGAAGTGTTCGATGCTTTCTTTAAAATCAGGTCTAAATAAGGTTTCTCAGTAGCAGCATGTTTAAGGTATGTAAGAATTGGGACAGTCTACATGTCGGGAGCGCATACTATGATGTGAAATGCTGCCTATGTAGGAGCTCAGTAGGTTTTAAGACACACATTGTCTCTGGTTTCTGAAGACGTCTTATATACATTTGTTTAACCCTTAACCTCGTTCTGACTTTAAGCCCCTTATTGCTGGTCTGTCCACTGTATCAGCTCCACTGACCATACAGGAGCTCCACTTACAGACTGTAGTTCATCTGATTCTCTGTATACTTTATTACTCTGTTCTTTAATGATCAGGACCCCCACAGGACCACCACCGAGCAGCTACTATTAGGGAGGTGGGTCATTCTCAGCACTGCAGTGACACTGACCTGTTGGTGGTGGTGTGTTGTGGAGCACTGTGATTGCCATGAGCTGCTACAGTGCACACTTAGATGGGCTCAGAAGCGAAACTAAACAAAGATAATATGTAAGTAAAGCCAGTGAGGGTCACTCTCAGTCAGACTAGTAGCCATTAACATTCCCTAGTGGTCACCAGTCATCGTCCTTCTCAAGAAGAAGATAAACGATGGGAAATAACAGTCTTACATACGTCAGTGTGTTGATTTAACCCTTTCCAAGCTTCTCCTTGTGGAAACAACCCAGTATTATTATCAGTTCTCATCTAATACCTGCTTTGACTGCTAAGTATTCATTAAGCTAAATCAAGATTACTGCTAAAGGAACATATATATATATATATACCACTGTGCAGTCTTAGTTACCTACCCTGATAGTTTAAAAGTCTTTATCTGATCAATAAGTGTGTGTTCACCAGTAAGAACAGCAGATCTGATTAGAACAGATGTAAATAATCCTACATACAATACAAAGTAACATGAATATCTTATTGTGAGAGAAGTAGATCAGATCTTGATCCAGTTTGAAGAACAAAGTTAGGTTCCAGATTTCTCCTGGACGCCCCAGACATTGTATGAATGTGTTCAGTTCCTTCAGCAGCAAATCTTGATTTAGCTTAATGAAGTACTGAGCAGTCAAAGCAGGTATTAGATGAGAACTGATAATAATACTGGGTTGTTTAGGAGAAGCTTGGAAAGGGTTAAATCAACACACTGACATATGGAAAAGCACTACTTACTCTATTAATACTGTTTAAATATAAATATACACAAACTAGATGTGTGAAGTAAGACTCCAGAACGAAGAACTCTTAAGAGCACCCTTGTCTTGTGGGTCTGAGACATCTATTTTACTTTGTCTGGACTATAAATTGGTCTTTAGAAGTCATTTTTTTGCTTCAAGGCTCCTTTAAAGACACCCATTCATAGTAGGAGTCCATGTATATAACAGGAATCATCTGCCCATTGACTTCTATGACCAGCGCGCTTGGGGCCGACTGCTTTTCGGCTCTTTTCCAAGTTCAGGGCAACACATTGTAGCCCACACTCTCTGCACACGCAGTGGACAGAGACCAGGTGGTAGAAAAAAAAACTCCTTTAATTCTTTGTTAGGGGGCTCCGACTGCGTCCCTCGTTGTTTGGCGCTCGGCTGCTTTAAGGCGGCCCGTATGGATGTGTCTCTTGGCGTGAGGCTGAATGCTAACAGCGTCGAGCGGTCTGCGCTGGAATGTTTCTTGCTCCCCCCTCTTCTCTCCTTGAAGCCCTGAATGCTTTGAAGCGTGATGCGTCTGCGGAACACATGGGCACGCAGCCCCACTGAGCTGCAGCTACAGTAACATCCTGCCCGGCCGCGGCTGAGCCGCACCACCGGAGCCGGGGGAGCCGCTTCTCCTGTGCTTGGGGTCCCCGAAATGCCTGAAAACGCTGTTGGTTGTTTGATTGCACACATAGTTTTTATGTCCCAACATTGGTTATAATGTCAAATGGCATATGGTTTCTTTAAAAGGGGAATTCCACGCAAAGTTTTGAAAAAATTCTCCAGAGTTTAGGGGTTGAGATGCAAGTTCAAAGTGGTTTAGTATGAAATGGTTCAGATGTTGTTTACAGATGGTGGTGGTGATGGTAACCAGACGCCTTCATGTCTGCAACACAAATGTAGAAATTTTATCATTTACATCAAAACCAGCAGTAAACATGGGGACTACTTTGTCTCACTACCTGAAAACGCTGATTGTTTGTTTGATAGCACACAAACTTTATATGTTCCAACACTGTTTGTAGCGTCAAAGGACATATGGTTCCTTTAAAAGGGCAATTCCACTGAAATTTTTTCAAAAATTTCCCCATAATTCAGTTATCGAGATGCAAACAAGTTCACAGTGGATTGGTATAACATGGTTCAGACGTTTTTACAGTGGTGGTGATGGTAACCAGACGTCCCCATGTCTACAACACAAGTACACACATTATATTTACTATCAAACCCACCAGTGACCCTACACGTGAGTGTTTATATGAAATGCTGATGGTAAAATAGTAATAAATATAAACAAAAAATTCTCTTTTTCACATTTTCTTTGGGGACTATTTTGTCTCACAGCATCCCGCATGTAACCCTCCACCTTGAATGAAGTTTAAAGCTGAAGTCTTTTAAAATAAATTTAAAACAGTGTCTCAGACATCAGACAGTGTATTTATAATCATTTACTGTAATAACTTTCTGTGAGTGCGCTTTTAGAGGTGGACGTCTGGTTCCATTCACCACCACTGTAAACAGTTCAGACTCTTGTCCATTTAGTTATGCAGAAATTTTGAAAGATCAGTGGAGTTCCCCATCTCATGAACCCAAATGACCCCTGCTGGAGTGAGTGAGTGAGTGTTGGCACCACGATCCATGATGGAAATAAATGCCATAGGATGAACTATTGCTACTTAATGCAGTTTACATACAGTATATATATATGTGTGTGTGTGTGTGTGTGTGTGAGTGTAATGAGGTTAAAGAGCCCATATCTTGGAAAATGGTTTTGTTTTTATGAAAAGAAAAACAGCTTTTAATATAATATAAACATTGCTTCAACATGGACCGTCCACTTATACAGCCCGGATATGAACGTTAAGCGGCAAAGAATTTCATTTCAGTCATTTTTGTGATGTCACAAAAACCAATATTTACATATATCCACCTTTTCAGCCTGCAGCTACTCGACCAAATCGACTCTCTAGGGGGAGAATTTCAGCCTGGGCTGCTTTTACAGTAAATATAGCCAATCAGAGCCAAGCTCATTTACATATACAAGTCTTAAAGGGCCAATACCAGTAAAACTAACAGTAACTGAACAGTAATGATGGGCTGGAAAAAATGCTAGGATGATTTTGTGTATAAAAACACACACGGGTCTCATGAGGGGAAAAAAAATAAAATACAGGCCCTTTAAACGGTCAGCTCCATCCATCACTGGAGGAGCCGAGGTTCTCCAGGACGCTTACAGGACGCACTAAAACATTTTGAGTGTTATTAAAGGGCTTATTTGCATATTGCGGCCTACAAATGTGTTGTTCAGCCCTGCTGGGCTGGGAGAATTGCCCTTATCTAATTGTTGCATTCAGCTCGGGGGGGCTTTTATTACAGGGGGCTGCACATTTTCCACTCTGTCCATGTTCTCTGGTGGGTTTATTGTTCTGTATGTGTGTAAGCGGGCGAGTTTGTATATTAAACACATTACGCCCGACATCAGTGACAGCTGTCTTGTCATCTCTCTTAAGTATAGGAGTATAGAAGTGTAATCATTAGTGTAGTAGGTAAAGTATAGACGTGAATTATTAGTGTAGTAGGTGAGGTATAGAAGTGTAATCATTAGTGTAGTAAGTGAAGTATAGAAGTGTGTTATTAGTGTAGGAGATGAAGTATAGAAGTGTATTATTAGTGTAGTAGATGAAGTATAGAAGTGTAATCATTAGTGTAGTAGGTGAAGTATAGAAGTGTAATCATTAGTGTAGTAGGTAAAGTATAGACGTGAATTATTAGTGTAGTAGGTGAGGTATAGAAGTGTAATCATTAGTGTAGTAAGTGAAGTATAGAAGTGTGTTATTAGTGTAGTAGGTGAAGTATAGAAATGTATTCATTAGTGTAGTAGGTGAAGTATAGAAGTGTATTATTAGTGTAGTAGGTGAAGTATAGAAGTGTATTATTAGTGTAGTAGGTGAAGTATAGAAGTGTATTATTAGTGTAGTAGATGAAGTATAGAAGTGTAATCATTAGTGTAGTAGGTGAAGTATAGAAGTGTAATCATTAGTGTAGTAGGTGAAGTATAGAAGTGTAATCATTAGTGTAGTAGGTGAAGTATAGAAGTGTATTCATTAGTGTAGTAGGTGAAGTATAGAAGTGTAATCATTAGTGTAGTAGGTGAAGTATAGAAGTGTAATCATTAGTGTAGTAGGTGAAGTATAGAAGTGTATTCATTAGTGTAGTAGGTGAAGTATAGAAGTGTATTCATTAGTGTAGTAGATGAAGTATAGAAGTGTATTCATTAGTGTAGTAGGTGAAGTATAGAAGTGTAATATTAGTGTAGTAGGTGAAGTATAGAAGTGTATTCATTAGTGTAGTAGGTGAAGTATAGAAATGTATTCATTAGTGTAGTAGGTGAAGTATAGAAGTGTATTATTAGTGTAGTAGGTGAAGTATAGAAGTGTATTATTAGTGTAGTAGGTGAAGTATAGAAGTGTATTATTAGTGTAGTAGATGAAGTATAGAAATGTATTATTAGTGTAGTAGGTGTAGTATAGAAGTGTAATCATTAGTGTAGTAGGTGAAGTATAGAAGTGTAATCATTAGTGTAGTAGGTGAAGTATAGAAGTGTATTCATTAGTGTAGTAGGTGAAGTATAGAAGTGTAATCATTAGTGTAGTAGGTGAAGTATAGAAGTGTAATCATTAGTGTAGTAGGTGAAGTATAGAAGTGTATTCATTAGTGTAGTAGGTGAAGTATAGAAGTGTATTCATTAGTGTAGTAGATGAAGTATAGAAGTGTATTCATTAGTGTAGTAGGTGAAGTATAGAAGTGTAATCATTAGTGTAGTAGGTGAAGTATAGAAGTGTAATCATTAGTGTCGTAGGTGAAGTATAGTAGTGTAGTCATTAGTGTAGTAGGTGAGGTATAGAAGTGTATTATTAGTGTAGTAGGTGAAGTATAGAAGTGTAATCATTAGTGTAGTAGATGAAGTATAGAAGTGTATTCATTAGTGTAGTAGATGAAGTATAGTAGTGTAGTCATTAGTGTAGTAGGTGAAGTATAGAAGTGTAATCATTAGTGTAGTAGGTGAAGTATAGAAGTGTACTCATTAGTGTAGTAGGTGAAGTATAGAAGTGTATTCATTAGTGTAGTAGATGAAGTATAGAAGTGTATTCATTAGTGTAGTAGGTGAAGTATAGAAGTGTAATCATTAGTGTAGTAGGTAAAGTATAGAAGTGTAATCATTAGTGTAGTAGGTGAAGTATAGTAGTGTAATCATTAGTGTAGTAGGTGAAGTATAGAAGTGTATTCATTAGTGTAGTAAGTGAAGTATAGAAGTGTAATCATTAGTGTAGTAGGTGAAGTATAGAAGTGTAATCATTAGTGTAGTAGATGAAGTATAGAAGTGTATTCATTAGTGTAGTAGGTGAAGTATAGAAGTGTATTCATTAGTGTAGTAGGTGAAGTATAGAAGTGTATTCATTAGTGTAGTAGGTGAAGTATAGTAGTGTATTCATTAGTGTAGTAGGTGAAGTATAGAAGTGTATTATTAGTGTAGTAGGTGAAGTATAGAAGTGTATTCATTAGTGTAGTAGGTGAAGTATAGAAGTGTATTCATTAGTGTAGTAGGTGAAGTATAGAAATGTATTCATTAGTGTAGTAGTGAAGTATAGAAGTGTGTTCATTAGTGTAGTAGGTGAAGTATAGAAGTGTATTCATTACTGTAGTAGGTGAAGTATAGAAGTGTATTCATTAGTGTAGTAGTGAAGTATAGAAGTGTGTTCATTAGTGTAGTAGGTGAAGTATAGAAGTGTAATCATTAGTGTAGTAGGTGAAGTATAGAAGTGTATTCATTACTGTAGTAGGTGAAGTATAGAAGTGTATTCATTAGTGTAGTAGGTGAAGTATAGAAGTGTATTCATTAGTGTAGTAGGTGAAGTATAGTAGTGTATTCATTAGTGTAGTAGGTGAAGTATAGTAGTGTATTCATTAGTGTAGTAGGTGAAGTATAGAAGTGTATTCATTAGTGTAGTAGGTGAAGTATAGAAGTGTATTCATTAGTGTAGTAGGTGAAGTATAGTAGTGTAGTCATTAGTGTAGTAGGTGAAGTATAGTAGTGTAGTCATTAGTGTAGTAGGTGAAGTATAGAAGTGTAATCATTAGTGTAGTAGGTGAAGTATAGAAGTGTATTCATTAGTGTAGTAGGTGAAGTATAGAAGTGTATTCATTAGTGTAGTAGATGAAGTATAGAAGTGTATTCATTAGTGTAGTAGGTGAAGTATAGAAGTGTATTCATTAGTGTAGTAGATGAAGTATAGAAGTGTATTCATTAGTGTAGTAGGTGAAGTATAGAAGTGTATTCATTAGTGTAGTAGGTGAAGTATAGAAGTGTAATCATTAGTGTAGTAGGTGAAGTATAGTAGTGTATTCATTAGTGTAGTAGGTGAAGTATAGAAGTGTATTCATTACTGTAGTAGGTGAAGTATAGAAGTGTAGTCATTAGTGTAGTAGGTGAAGTATAGAAGTGTAGTCATTAGTGTAGTAGGTGAAGTATAGAAGTGTATACATTAGTGTAGTAGGTGAAGTATAGTAGTGTATTCATTAGTGTAGTAGGTGAAGTATAGTAGTGTATTCATTAGTGTAGTAGGTGAGGTATAGTAGTGTATTCATTAGTGTAGTAGGTGAAGTATAGAAGTGTATTCATTAGTGTAGTAGGTGAAGTATAGAAGTGTATTCATTAGTGTAGTAGGTGAAGTATAGTAGTGTATTCATTAGTGTAGTAGGTGAAGTATAGAAGTGGTAGGTGAAGTATAGAAGTGTAATCATTAGTGTAGTAGGTGAAGTATAGAAGTGTATTCATTACTGTAGTAGGTGAAGTATAGAAGTGTATTCATTAGTGTAGTAGATGAAGTATAGAAGTGTATTCATTAGTGTAGTAGGTGAGGTATAGTAGTGTATTCATTAGTGTAGTAGGTGAAGTATAGAAGTGTATTTATTGCTGTAGTAGGTGAAGTATAGAAGTGTATTTATTGCTGTAGTAGGTGAAGTATAGAAGTGTAGTCATTAGTGTAGTAGGTGAAGTATAGAAGTGTAATCATTAGTGTAGTAGGTGAAGTATAGAAGTGTATTCATTACTGTAGTAGGTGAAGTATAGAAGTGTATTCATTACTGTAGTAGGTGAAGTATAGAAGTGTATTCATTAGTGTAGTAGATGAAGTATAGAAGTGTATTCATTAGTGTAGTAGGTGAGGTATAGAAGTGTATTCATTAGTGTAGTAGGTGAAGTATAGAAGTGTATTCATTAGTGTAGTAGATGAAGTATAGAAGTGTATTCATTAGTGTAGTAGGTGAGGTATAGTAGTGTATTCATTAGTGTAGTAGGTGAAGTATAGAAGTGTATTTATTGCTGTAGTAGGTGAAGTATAGAAGTGTATTTATTGCTGTAGTAGGTGAAGTATAGAAGTGTAGTCATTAGTGTAGTAGGTGAAGTATAGAAGTGTAATCATTAGTGTAGTAGGTGAAGTATAGAAGTGTATTCATTACTGTAGTAGGTGAAGTATAGAAGTGTATTCATTAGTGTAGTAGATGAAGTATAGAAGTGTATTCATTAGTGTAGTAGGTGAGGTATAGTAGTGTATTCATTAGTGTAGTAGGTGAAGTATAGAAGTGTATTTATTGCTGTAGTAGGTGAAGTATAGAAGTGTAGTCATTAGTGTAGTAGGTGAAGTATAGAAGTGTAATCATTAGTGTAGTAGGTGAAGTATAGAAGTGTATTCATTACTGTAGTAGGTGAAGTATAGAAGTGTATTCATTAGTGTAGTAGATGAAGTATAGAAGTGTATTCATTACTGTAGTAGGTGAAGTATAGAAGTGTATTCATTAGTGTAGTAGATGAAGTATAGAAGTGTATTCATTAGTGTAGTAGGTGAAGTATAGAAGTGTATTCATTAGTGTAGTAGATGAAGTATAGAAGTGTATTCATTACTGTAGTAGGTGAAGTATAGAAGTGTATTCATTAGTGTAGTAGATGAAGTATAGAAGTGTATTCATTAGTGTAGTAGGTGAAGTATAGAAGTGTATTCATTAGTGTAGTAGGTGAAGTATAGAAGTGTATTCATTAGTGTAGTAGGTGAAGTATAGAAGTGTATTCATTAGTGTAGTAGGTGAAGTATAGAAGTGTATTCATTACTGTAGTAGGTGAAGTATAGAAGTGTATTCATTAGTGTAGTAGGTGAAGTATAGTAGTGTATTCATTAGTGTAGTAGGTGAAGTATAGAAGTGTATTCATTAGTGTAGGAGATGAAGTATAGAAGTGTATTCATTAGTGTAGTAGGTGAAGTATAGAAGTGTATTCATTAGTGTAGTAGGTGAAGTATAGTAGTGTAGTCATTAGTGTAGTAGGTGAAGTATAGAAGTGTATTATTAGTGTAGTAGGTGAAGTATAGAAGTGTATTCATTAGTGTAGTAGGTGATGTATAGAAGTGTATTATTAGTGTAGTAGGTGAAGTATAGAAGTGTATTCATTAGTGTAGTAGGTGAAGTATAGAAGTGTATTCATTAGTGTAGTAGGTGAAGTATAGAAGTGTATTCATTAGTGTAGTAGGTGAAGTATAGAAGTGTATTATTAGTGTAGTAGGTGAAGTATAGTAGTGTATTATTAGTGTAGTAGGTGAAGTATAGAAGTGTATTCATTAGTGTAGTAGGTGAAGTATAGTAGTGTAGTATTAGTGTAGTAGGTGAAGTATAGAAGTGTATTATTAGTGTAGTAGGTGAAGTATAGAAGTGTATTCATTAGTGTAGTAGGTGAAGTATAGAAGTGTAATCATTAGTGTAGTAGGTGAAGTATAGAAGTGTGTTCATTAGTGTAGTAGGTGAAGTATAGTAGTGTAGTCATTAGTGTAGTAGGTGAAGTATAGTAGTGTAGTCATTAGTGTAGTAGGTGAAGTATAGAAGTGTAATCATTAGTGTAGTAGGTGAAGTATAGAAGTGTATTCATTAGTGTAGTAGGTGAAGTATAGAAGTGTATTCATTAGTGTAGTAGGTGAAGTATAGAAGTGTATTCATTAGTGTAGTAGGTGAAGTATAGAAGTGTATTCATTAGTGTAGTAGATGAAGTATAGAAGTGTATTCATTAGTGTAGTAGGTGAAGTATAGTAGTGTAGTCATTAGTGTAGTAGGTGAAGTATAGAAGTGTAATCATTAGTGTAGTAGGTGAAGTATAGAAGTGTATTCATTAGTGTAGTAGGTGAAGTATAGAAGTGTATTCATTAGTGTAGTAGATGAAGTATAGAAGTGTATTCATTAGTGTAGTAGGTGAAGTATAGTAGTGTAGTCATTAGTGTAGTAGGTGAAGTATAGAAGTGTAATCATTAGTGTAGTAGGTGAAGTATAGAAGTGTGTTCATTAGTGTAGTAGGTGAAGTATAGTAGTGTAGTCATTAGTGTAGTAGGTGAAGTATAGTAGTGTATTCATTAGTGTAGTAGGTGAAGTATAGAAGTGTATTTATTGCTGTAGTAGGTGAAGTATAGAAGTGTAGTCATTAGTGTAGTAGGTGAAGTATAGAAGTGTAATCATTAGTGTAGTAGGTGAAGTATAGAAGTGTATTCATTACTGTAGTAGGTGAAGTATAGAAGTGTATTCATTAGTGTAGTAGATGAAGTATAGAAGTGTATTCATTACTGTAGTAGGTGAAGTATAGAAGTGTATTCATTAGTGTAGTAGATGAAGTATAGAAGTGTATTCATTAGTGTAGTAGGTGTAGTATAGAAGTGTATTAATTAGTGTAGTAGGTGAAGTATAGAAGTGTATTCATTACTGTAGTAGGTGAAGTATAGAAGTGTATTCATTAGTGTAGTAGGTGAAGTATAGTAGTGTATTCATTAGTGTAGTAGGTGAAGTATAGAAGTGTATTCATTAGTGTAGGAGATGAAGTATAGAAGTGTATTCATTAGTGTAGTAGGTGAAGTATAGAAGTGTATTCATTAGTGTAGTAGGTGAAGTATAGAAGTGTATTCATTAGTGTAGTAGGTGAAGTATAGAAGTGTATTATTAGTGTAGTAGGTGAAGTATAGAAGTGTATTCATTAGTGTAGTAGGTGAAGTATAGAAGTGTATTCATTAGTGTAGTAGGTGAAGTATAGAAGTGTATTCATTAGTGTAGTAGGTGAAGTATAGAAGTGTATTATTAGTGTAGTAGGTGAAGTATAGTAGTGTATTATTAGTGTAGTAGGTGAAGTATAGAAGTGTATTCATTAGTGTAGTAGGTGAAGTATAGTAGTGTATTATTAGTGTAGTAGGTGAAGTATAGAAGTGTATTATTAGTGTAGTAGGTGAAGTATAGTAGTGTATTATTAGTGTAGTAGGTGAAGTATAGAAGTGTATTCATTAGTGTAGTAGGTGAAGTATAGAAGTGTAATCATTAGTGTAGTAGGTGAAGTATAGAAGTGTGTTCATTAGTGTAGTAGGTGAAGTATAGAAGTGTATTATTAGTGTAGTAGGTGAAGTATAGAAGTGTATTATTAGTGTAGTAGGTGAAGTATAGAAGTGTATTCATTAGTGTAGTAGGTGAAGTATAGAAGTGTATTCATTAGTGTAGTAGGTGAAGTATAGAAGTGTATTCATTAGTGTAGTAGGTGAAGTATAGAAATGTATTCATTAGTGTAGTAGGTGAAGTATATAAGTGTATTATTAGTGTAGTAGGTGAAGTATAGAAGTGTATTCATTAGTGTAGTAGGTGAAGTATAGAAGTGTATTCATTAGTGTAGTAGGTGAAGTATAGAAGTGTATTCATTAGTGTAGTAGGTGAAGTATAGTAGTGTATTATTAGTGTAGTAGGTGAAGTATAGAAGTGTATTCATTACTGTAGTAGGTGAAGTATAGAAGTGTAGTCATTAGTGTAGTAGGTGAAGTATAGAAGTGTATTCATTAGTGTAGTAGGTGAAGTATAGTAGTGTATTCATTAGTGTAGTAGGTGAAGTATAGTAGTGTATTCATTAGTGTAGTAGGTGAAGTATAGAAGTGTATTCATTACTGTAGTAGGTGAAGTATAGAAGTGTAGTCATTAGTGTAGTAGGTGAAGTATAGAAGTGTATTCATTAGTGTAGTAGGTGAAGTATAGTAGTGTATTCATTAGTGTAGTAGGTGAAGTATAGTAGTGTATTCATTAGTGTAGTAGGTGAAGTATAGTAGTGTATTCATTAGTGTAGTAGGTGAAGTATAGTAGTGTATTCATTAGTGTAGTAGGTGAAGTATAGAAGTGTATTCATTAGTGTAGTAGGTGAAGTATAGAAGTGTATTCATTAGTGTAGTAGGTGAAGTATAGTAGTGTATTCATTAGTGTAGTAGGTGAAGTATAGAAGTGTATTTATTGCTGTAGTAGGTGAAGTATAGAAGTGTAGTCATTAGTGTAGTAGGTGAAGTATAGAAGTGTAATCATTAGTGTAGTAGGTGAAGTATAGAAGTGTATTCATTACTGTAGTAGGTGAAGTATAGAAGTGTATTCATTAGTGTAGTAGATGAAGTATAGAAGTGTATTCATTAGTGTAGTAGGTGTAGTATAGAAGTGTATTCATTAGTGTAGTAGGTGAAGTATAGAAGTGTATTCATTACTGTAGTAGGTGAAGTATAGAAGTGTATTCATTAGTGTAGTAGATGAAGTATAGAAGTGTATTCATTAGTGTAGTAGGTGTAGTATAGAAGTGTATTCATTAGTGTAGTAGGTGAAGTATAGAAGTGTATTCATTACTGTAGTAGGTGAAGTATAGAAGTGTATTCATTAGTGTAGTAGGTGAAGTATAGTAGTGTGTTCATTAGTGTAGTAGGTGAAGTATAGAAGTGTATTCATTAGTGTAGGAGATGAAGTATAGAAGTGTATTCATTAGTGTAGTAGGTGAAGTATAGAAGTGTATTCATTAGTGTAGTAGGTGAAGTATAGAAGTGTATTCATTAGTGTAGTAGGTGAAGTATAGAAGTGTATTATTAGTGTAGTAGGTGAAGTATAGAAGTGTATTCATTAGTGTAGTAGGTGAAGTATAGAAGTGTATTCATTAGTGTAGTAGGTGAAGTATAGAAGTGTATTCATTAGTGTAGTAGGTGAAGTATAGAAGTGTATTATTAGTGTAGTAGGTGAAGTATAGTAGTGTATTATTAGTGTAGTAGGTGAAGTATAGAAGTGTATTCATTAGTGTAGTAGGTGAAGTATAGTAGTGTATTATTAGTGTAGTAGGTGAAGTATAGAAGTGTATTATTAGTGTAGTAGGTGAAGTATAGTAGTGTATTATTAGTGTAGTAGGTGAAGTATAGAAGTGTATTCATTAGTGTAGTAGGTGAAGTATAGAAGTGTAATCATTAGTGTAGTAGGTGAAGTATAGAAGTGTGTTCATTAGTGTAGTAGGTGAAGTATAGAAGTGTATTATTAGTGTAGTAGGTGAAGTATAGAAGTGTATTATTAGTGTAGTAGGTGAAGTATAGAAGTGTATTCATTAGTGTAGTAGGTGAAGTATAGAAGTGTATTCATTAGTGTAGTAGGTGAAGTATAGAAGTGTATTCATTAGTGTAGTAGGTGAAGTATAGAAGTGTATTCATTAGTGTAGTAGGTGAAGTATAGAAGTGTATTCATTAGTGTAGTAGGTGAAGTATAGAAGTGTATTATTAGTGTAGTAGGTGAAGTATAGAAGTGTATTATTAGTGTAGTAGGTGAAGTATAGAAGTGTATTCATTAGTGTAGTAGGTGAAGTATAGAAGTGTAATCATTAGTGTAGTAGGTGAAGTATAGAAGTGTGTTCATTAGTGTAGTAGGTGAAGTATAGAAGTGTATTATTAGTGTAGTAGGTGAAGTATAGAAGTGTATTATTAGTGTAGTAGGTGAAGTATAGAAGTGTATTCATTAGTGTAGTAGGTGAAGTATAGAAGTGTATTCATTAGTGTAGTAGGTGAAGTATAGAAGTGTATTCATTAGTGTAGTAGGTGAAGTATAGAAGTGTATTCATTAGTGTAGTAGGTGAAGTATAGAAGTGTAATCATTAGTGTAGTAGGTGAAGTATAGAAGTGTATTCATTAGTGTAGTAGGTGAAGTATAGAAGTGTATTCATTAGTGTAGTAGGTGAAGTATAGAAGTGTAATCATTAGTGTAGTAGGTGAAGTATAGTAGTGTATTATTAGTGTAGTAGGTGAAGTATAGAAGTGTAGTCATTAGTGTAGTAGTTACATTTGGCAGCTCAGGAATTATTAATAAGTAACAGGAGTGCAGTTGAAGATCCTGAGGTCTTCGTTCAGATGATGCGCTGGTGTCCTGCTGGTCTCCCTCTGAAACGTCTCTCTCTCTGTCCTCCTGTTGGGACGCGTCAGGCCCGGCGGGGGTCAAAGGGTCAGAATTTACTCTGCATTTATCTGCCGGGGGAATCCTTTGATGCGCTGAGGGCCGAACATCCTGTAGCTCTGCCCATAAACACCCTGAGGAGGGACAATAGAAAAGAGGAGGGGTGGGGGGGGGGGGGCTGTGTGAAAGTCAGTATCTTAGAATCACCCTTTAAATCCTCTTTAAGGCTCAGTCTCAGACAGAGATTAAGCTTTGAATGGAGATTCTCCAGTGAAAGGAAAACGTCGCCCGATATGAACTGAGTAGCAGTATTACTACATACCAGCACTGCAATCAATCTTCCATTATATAACGTACTAAAGATTTTTGTAGTGGTTTAAAGGGCCCATACACAGCTTTGCGTTAAAGAGTAACATTCACTCCCCCCAAATTCAATTAATTGTTATTGTGATGTCACATAAATTTATTTCTAAAGATTTGTTTTTTCTGATTTCAATATTGCAGCATGATATCAGTACTGCAGAAGCCAATGTTGGAATAAGAATTGAGAATGAATATATCAGGCAGCAATTTTAACAAAGAAATAAATCATAACATGGATCACTGAATAATATAAATTAAGATGATTGTTAAGAATATCAAACAATTAATGAATAACTGAAACCTTGAACTGAATGATTTATCTTAAAATAAATAACTAAATAATATATATGTAAATGATATATGAATTATAAATCTGAAGAGGTACAACTGAAAAAAATAAAATTGCATACTAAATTTAAGTTTAATAACACATTTTAAGATGAATTACTGATCAATTTTAAGGTTGGTAACTAAATACTAAATTTTAAATTTAAAAACAGAAAACCATTATTAGCTAATCAATAATAACTAAACTTAGTAAAAGTAATATATTAATTAGAACGTCATTTTTAAAAATAAATTCATTGTAAAAAATGAAACAAAATAATAAAAATAATAAATAACAATCAATCTAAAACAATAAAAACTAAATCATAGGCTCATTTTAAGATTTATAACCGAATAATAGGAATCAAAATTAGTTACTAACATACTGTAAAGTTAGTATCTATACAAAATCCAGTAACTGATTAATAACTAAATAATGATTATATAAATACTTTAATACTAAATACAAATATTTATAAATATATATAGTAAAGAGAGATTGACATTATACTTTGTAACATTATACATGATATCAATACAAATATAGACAAAATTAGGTTTAATATTAAAAGTATTATTGATATAAAAAATATCAATAAATAAACTGCATTGTTGTGGGGGTGGGGGGGTTTCACTTTCTCACACTGTTGTATTCTGTGCTTTGGCTCAGAGAAAGAGGGATGGGGGGATTTGATGCGGGGGGAGGAGGTGGTTTGTGGGGGTAATTCCGCCTGTGATCTCTCTGGCTTACAATGGAGGGAGGTCTTAACACCTTGCTCTCCATTAAAGCAGGAACCTCCAGCTCGGTCCCGAGGGGAAGATAAGACCCCAAAGACAATTACCTGCTGTCTGAGCAGTTACTGTTAACAACCACAACCACTTGTGAACATCCTTAACCCCCCCCACCACGAATCCCCTCAAGTCCCCCCTCCGCCACCCCACAACACACCCCCAGAGTCCTCTGTAAGCAGAACGAGCCTCTGTTGGGTTTTATTGCAGCTCTTCAACATCCTGAAACTTCTCACCCTGTTATTACTGCACAGACGCCACAGACTCCTACAGGAAATAACATCCAACAGCTACGTTTATACTCAGCCCTGATACGCAGTACGCACAGAACACTTTCCTTTTAACCCTGGTCTCCACTTCAGACTACAGTCACTTACAGATCAACTGGCTATTATGAATGTAGCCAGAATTCTAATGGAAAAAATCCAGTTATGTGATGTTATAAGTGTGAAAAACTGTGAATCTCAAATGAAGGAATGAGTTTAGTGTAGAACTGAATTTGGCTATATTGGATTTTGCAATAATCCGAAATTTTTTAAGTTTTTTAAAAACTTTTTACACTTTTTACTTTTTTTAAACAGTTTAGACTTAAAACTT
Organism: Megaleporinus macrocephalus; assembly: GCA_021613375.1. Taxonomy (NCBI): domain Eukaryota; kingdom Metazoa; phylum Chordata; class Actinopteri; order Characiformes; family Anostomidae; genus Megaleporinus; species Megaleporinus macrocephalus. The sequence continues at coordinate 5,153,723 of CM038705.1, forward strand.
TTAAGGCTACTTCATAAGATTTTTTTTATAATTATGTAAATCTTAAAATGTAAAATGAATTGACACTTAATATTAGAAAATCTCAAAATTGTGTTAATTTTCAATGTAAATTTTAGTGAACCCGAAATTTTAAAGCAAACATGCAACAAACATTGTTCACCTTAAAAAAAGGAGGTTGTAGAACTTTGAATGAAATGATCAACAGTGATTAACAATCACATTGATTATTATTTTGGTAACTCAATTCAAATGAAAAAAGTCTAGTTATGTGACGTTATAAGTGTGAAAAACTGTGAATCTCAAATAAAGGACTGAGTTTTGTACAGAACTGAATTCGGCAATAATCTGAAATTTCCAAAGTCTTTTAAATCACGGAAAGTCATTCAGTTTGAATTTTTATTTTTATTACAGATTAGATTTAAAACTTTTAAAATTATGTCATAAGAAAACTTTTTTGAAATAACATAAGTCTTAAAATGTAAAATGAATTGACATTTAATATTAGAAAAGATCAAAATTGTGTTATTTTTCAATGTAAATTTGAGTGAACCCGAACTTTTAAGGCAAACATGCAACAAATATTGTTCACCTTAAAAAAAAGGTTGTAGAACTTTGAATTAATTGAAAATTATCAACAGTGATTAACAATCACATTGATTACAGTTTTGGTAACTCTATTTTTAAGGTACAGTGACTCATTTTTGCACCCTCCAATAACTTAACCTGAAATGCAGCCGGAATTCAAATGGAAACATTTGAAACTTTGGAATCACAGTTGGACTACAGTCAGTTACAGATGAACTGGCTATTGCTATGCAGCCAGAATTCTAATGGAAAAAATCCAGTTATGTGATGTTATAAGTGTGAAAAACTGTATATCTCAAATGAAGGATTGAGTTTTGTGTATAACTGAATTCGGCTATATTGGATTTTGCTATAATCTGAAATTTCCAAAAGTCTTTTAAATCACTGAAAGATCTAGAAGTTAGACTTTTAAAAAGCTATTATTACAGATTAGATTACTGTTAAAGATTTTACGGCTAAACTAATGTAAGTTTTAAAATGTAAAATGAATTGGCATTTAATATTAGAAGAGATAAAAATATTTCAATGTAAAAAAAAAAATTCAATGTAACTTTTAAAACTTTTAAGCTTTCTTCATAAAAAACGTAAGTTATAAAATCCAAAATGAATTGACATTTAATATTAGAATAGATCAAAATTGTGTTTTTTTTAATGTCAATGTTAGTGAAGCCAAGATTTTATGGCATACATGCAACAAACATTGTTCACCTTAAAAAAAAGAAGTTTTGTAGAACTTAAGCTGAAATGCTGCCAGAATTCAAATGGAAAAATTACAGTTATGTGATGTTATAAGTGTGAAAAACTGTGAATTTCAAATGAAGGATGGAGTTTTGTGTAGAACTGAATTCGGCTCTATTGGATTTTGCAATAATCTGAAATTTCCAAAGTCTTTTAAATCACTGAAGCTAGACTTTTAAAGCTATTATTACAGATTAGATTTCTGTTAAAGATTTCAAGGCAACTTCATATGAAAAAAGAATTTTTGTAACTAACTTAAGTCTTAAAATGTAAAATTAATTGAAATTTAATATTAGAAGAGATCAAAAAATTTTTTATTTTTTAATGTAAATTTTAGTGAACTCAAATGTTTAAGGCATTCATGCAACAAACATTGTTCACCTCAAAAAAAGTCTTAGAACTTTGAATTAATTGAGAATGAGTAACAGTCGAATGTACAAATGTATTTATTGCAAAGCATAAATATTTAGCTTTTTACTGAATCTAGTTAGAGTTTTTGTGTGTGTGTGTAATATGAATATATTCTTTATCCAACTGTGGAAAATTCTACATGGCACAGCATTAACACATAAAAGCAGTTTCTTTTACATAGTTTTTAGTAGGCAATTTAAACAATTTTTTTATGAATCAAATATTAAATATTAAGCTCTGAGATATTAAAACTGCATAAATTAACCAGAAGTCAGGTTCAGCTAATTATTTAAATGTAACTTTGTTCTCTGTGTACATGTTCATTTTTATTTTTCTACATCATTTGAACCAGACAGCTGCCGCGTACATTGTGTGAAAATTTTATGATGTGATGAATGTACCAATAAAAATGGTACAAAAAAAAATATATATATATATATACAAAAAAGTCAAAACAAAACATACTCCAAATTTTTTACATTTAGCATTTTTCTAGAATACTTTTATACAACAGTTGCCCAGAAATAGTCCAAAATTACTTGAAATGAATAAAAAGTAAAGTATATTTTAATGTTTTCTCCTATGAATTGTCCACTCTAGATAACTTTGTGTATCTCAGGGTGACTGTGTAGCTCTGGTCTGAACTATAGCCGTAACTGGAAAAGAGTGATTTGAATCACCAGCTGCAATTAATTGAATTGAGACGTGTGTCTGGAGTTCAAACTGAGCAGCCTTTAATGTAGAGACTGTAAAAGACCTCAGCTGTTCTACCCTAAACTCAGTTCTTTCTCTCTCTCTTTTTCTCTCTCTCTCGCTCTCTTTGAAGTGCTACTGTCATTGTACAGAGGCCGTAGCTCCATTTGTTTTGCTCTGAAGTCTGAGGGTCTCCTGTGGTGCACCACCCCCCGAGGGGGGCTTTAGGACTTCAGGGCTGCTGCTATTCATCATGTGTTTATCTAAAAGCCCTTAAAGTCACTGTGATCCAAAAACGACTGGACACTCAATCTCAAGTAGGCCCTGAGTGTGGATTACGTCTATCGGAATAAAAGATGGTCTGTTTGCAGGACTTTAGCTTTAAAAGGAGATTTTATCTAAAATGTTTGACTGGTAGTGTATCTAAAACGTTTGACTGGTAGTGTATCTAAAACGTTTGGCTGGTAGTGTATCTAAAACGTTTGACTGGTAGTGTATCTAAAACGTTTGACTGGTAGTGTATCTAAAACGTTTGACTGGTAGTGTCTCTAAAACGTTTGACTGGTAGTGTATCTAAAACGTTTGGCTGGTAGTGTATCTAAAACGTTTGACTGGTAGTGTACTAAAACGTTTGGCTGGTAGTGTATCTAAAACGTTTGGCTGGTAGTGTATCTAAAACGTTTGACTGGTAGTGTACTAAAACGTTTGGCTGGTAGTGTATCTAAAACGTTTGACTGGTAGTGTATCTAAAACGTTTGACTGGTAGTGGTCTAAAACGTTTGGCTGGTAGCGTATCTAAAACGTTTGACTGGTAGTGTATCTAAAACGTTTGACTGGTAGTGTACTAAAACGTTTGACTGGTAGTGTACTAAAACGTTTGGCTGGTAGTGTATCTAAAACGTTTGACTGGTAGTGTACTAAAACGTTTGGCTGGTAGTGTATCTAAAACGTTTGACTGGTAGTGTACTAAAACGTTTGACTGGTAGTGTATCTAAAACGTTTGACTGGTAGTGTATCTAAAACGTTTGACTGGTAGTGTACTAAAACGTTTGACTGGTAGTGTATCTAAAACGTTTGACTGGTAGTGGTCTAAAACGTTTGACTGGTAGTGTACTAAAACGTTTCACTGGTAGTGTATCTAAAACGTTTGACTGGTAGTGTATCTAAAACGTTTGACTGGTAGTGTATCTAAAACGTTTGACTGGTAGTGACTAAAACGTTCGACTGGTAGTGTATCTAAAACGTTCGACTGGTAGTGTATCTAAAACGTTTGACTGGTAGTGTATCTAAAACGTTTGGCTGGTAGTGACTAAAACGTTCGACTGGTAGTGACTAAAACGTTCGACTGGTAGTGTACAGGTTTTTTTTAAATCAGCACTACAGTAACAATCCTCATACATTACTATGACAAGCTAGCAAGGATAGCTCAGCAATATATAGAACTTTTATGTCAGTTTAAGTTTAAATATTAAAATTTTCAACTCATAACACACAAAAAGTTTTTATCTGATCAGTACGTGTATGTTCACCAGTATGAACAGCAGATCTGATTAGAACAGATGTAAATAATCATACATATAACACAAAGTAACATGAATATGTTATTGTGAGAGAAGTAGATCAGATCTTGATCCAGTTTGAAGAACAAAGTTAGGTTCCAGATTTCTCCTGGACGCCCCAGACATTGTATGAATGTGTTCAGTTCCTTCAGCAGCAAATCTTGATTTAGCTTAATGAAGTACTGAGCAGTCAAAGCAGGTATTAGATGAGAACTGATAATAATACTGGGTTGTTTATAGAAGGAGAAGCTTGGAAAGGGTTAAATAAACACACTGACGTATAGAAAAGCACTACTTACTCTATTAATACTGTTTAATATTTAAATAATAAAGTGAAGAAAACAGTTTTTCACATATAATAATGTCCCCAAGTGTCTAAAACCTTTGCACAGTATTGTAGATATATAGAAATTATTATTAGATTAGCATAAGTGGATTCCTTCTTTGTGTCACATCTAGACAGAACTGTTTTTTAAATATGAGACTCATATTTAACCGATATATTATCATATACAACCATATACACTCAGCGAGCCCTTTATTAGGAACGCTACACTGATACTGGGTTGGGCCTCCATTTGCACGAGTAGTTGGAAACGTTCATTTGAGATTCTGGTGTATGTTAACATGACTGAATCATAAAGTTACTGACGATTTTTCAGGATCACTATCATGCTGCCAATCCCAAATTCTACCACATTCCAAAGGTGTTCTATTGGGTTCAGATCCGGTGACTGGAATGGCCGCTGTAGGACCATGAAGTAAACATGGTCAGCAACGATACTAAAATACTCAAAGCGATGATTGATTGGTATTAACAGCCCAAAGCATATGTGCCGGGAAACATTCCCAACCCCTGTTACACCAGCTTTCCCAGCCTGGACTGCTCACACAAGGTAGGTTGGGTCCCTGGATTTATACTTTAGGCACCAAATTCTGACACTACCATCTTCAACTGTCCATTTGATGGCACCTTTGGACTGTCTTCACATCACCCACTTTGGGAAAACCCACATTATACTGGAGACTGTAGAGCACCCCATTGTGTTTTCTCACTTGGAAGGGTATCTAAGAGAGTCTGAGTCTGAAACTGAGTCACATTATTATGACCACCAACCAATATCCAGAGTAACTGGAGTAACTCAGTAAGGTCCTGGTAGGTGGTCACAGGTATCTGGAGCCATTCTGACTGTAATGCATCCCACAGCTGCTGGAGGGAGCATGGAGGAGGATCCATACAGCCAACACCACCATGCAGGTGGTCCCACAGATGCTCAGTTGGGTTCAAGTCTGGAGAATTAGGGGTCCAGGATAGTACTTGGATGTCTTGGTCGACTCTTCCAACCAATGTGGGACATTTCTAGTCGTGTGAGGTGTCACATTGTCTTGCTGGAAGATCCCACCCGCCCCAGAGAAGACAATATATGAGTATGAATGTACATGATGATCTGCAAGGATAATTTCAGACCCAAATCGGTGGAGACTGTCTTCCTACATGGATGAGTGGGTCCAGAAAATTCCATGAAAACATTCCCCAGACTTTAATATGTGACTTCCTTCATGAGCTACACACTGCCATAGTTGGAATATCAGTATATTGTATAGGTATGATCCCCATTTTAAGCATATATGTACATATATTTTGAAATATATGACCAAGCCTTGATGGAATATGTACATATATGGCCAAATATATGAGATATGATTTAATGGGCTCAGATTTGAACACTGACAGCCTGTTTCTTAAAGAAGTGAGCACAGTTTCAGCCATAGTCTTGAAATACAAGGTGGCTATTTAGCAGTGAACTGCCACAGCTGACCACCCCTTTTGAAAATAAGTGAACGAACAACTTTTATTCATACGTATAAGCTTCTTAAAAGTTTTTAATAAGTGAAAGCTTATCGTGAGCCTCATTTCTTTCAGCTATCATCCAGAAAAATCGACGGTTTCCTCGATCCTAGCAGCAGGCCTCTGTAAACACTGACCGAATCCCAAATATCTCCGTACTCCCTACATAGTGCACTTTGTAGGTGATGAAACTACACCCAAATCGTGCTCTAAATGTGATACACTCGTGTTACGTGTGCGGCTGATCCCTGAACACAATCTACATCTCTGTTGCACGGGTAAGATCCCATTTTGGACGCTAAAGTCGAGCTACGTAGCGCAGTAGTGCGTAGAGTGTAGGGAGCGAATTTGGAGGCAGCCGCTGTTATTGCCATCCAATCAGGGACGCCCCTGAGAACCACGTGACCCGCGCGGTGGCATGAAGCCTAGCTGTGAGCGCAGAGCTCCCTCAGTGGAGCAGCTTGCACAGAGGCGGTAACGTAGAGCTCCAGATCTCCACCTGATGGAAGTTATATCCTCAAAAAACATCGGATTATAGCGGAGAAGAAGTAAAAGGCAGCAGGGAGAAAGAAGGACGTACGCGTTTTGGGAGTTTTTGGTGCTTCGCTGGAGAAGTTTGCCGTTAGTTTAAGGACCGCCTGCTGTGAAGAACCGCTCCATTCAAAACAGCTGCGGAGAGGAGGAGAAAAAGAAAGTGAGCACAGCGGAGGTTCGAGCCATGGAAGTTCTTCGGATCTGCCTCTACACGTTAGCGTTAAAGGTGAGCCGGCCGTGCCGAAAGGTTCCACACGTCTTCGTTGGGAGAAAAAAGTTTTAAGATCATTGTTTGCATCCTCTGTGCTGCGTTCAGTGTGATTATGAATACGTTATAATATTTATAATACACTTATTTTAGTGAGTGATGTTGCTTTGAACTCAGTTCTTCATGTTCAGGTCCTTTTTGCCGGATCCGTTCCACCTTAAATGGCCCTCAGAGGCCAAAATGTAACTACTGCACCTTTTAAGGTGGAACTGAAAATTCCAAGTTTTGGATTAGCCCTGTTTACAGTGTTAGTAATGGTAACCAGACATCTACAACACAAATATGGACTTTATTTATTTCTCAGGTCCACCAGTGAATTTGTATGTAATGTTAATGATGCCGTCTCAATTATATGGACGCCTGGTTCCTATCACCGCCATTGTGAACAGTTCTCGGTTCTCAGTTTTCTCCGAAACGAAGTGTTTCCCAACAAACCCTTCTGCGTGACTTTCTTTGTGTCCTAACCCTTTAATTAATCAAAACATTTGATACTTGGGTGAAGTTGCCCTTTAATTAACCAGCTTTGCTGCTTTCTTGGTTATCTAGTGCGGAAATGTTTTCTTGTGATTTATAATGTTTTATCTAGAGCTGCGAATTCAAGCCTCGTCCTCTTTCAGAGAAGCCAGAGCGTCGTGTCTGAAACTACTGACCACTTTTCAGACAAGATCAGACCCACAAGCAGCTCCTATCAGAGCACAGCGCTGCGGACGTCTGATGATCTAATCGGGCTGTTATGCTTTCGCTCCTGAAATGAGGAGAGATGCGGCTCGCTGTACATTTCTGAGGCTTTTGTCTGCTTGTGGTGGATTAAAGCCACAGTTTGGTGGTTCACACCATTTTTCAATGGTTACGATTAAAGTCGTTCACAGTGGTGGTGAATGGAACCAGACGTCCACCTATAAAACTCCCTTACTGTTTGTAATATGATCTGGTGATGAATACATTGTCTGATGTCTGAGATTCTGTTTTAAGACCTTAAATTCCATTCATGGTGGAGGGATATATGCAGGGTGCTGCGAGGCAAAGTAGTCCCCCAAAGAAAACCTATTATATTCAAGTATTCCAGAACTTACCATCATCGATTCACTTTTGGGTTTACTAGTAAATAAAGTGTCTATATCTGTGTTGTAGGCATGGTGACGTCTGGTTACCATCACCTCCACTGTAAACAACATCTGAACACCATTTCACACTCACTCTGAATCACTCTGCTTACATCTAAACCTGAGTTGTGGGGAAATTTTGAAAACTCTCTGGACTTCCCCTTTATAAGTAATCTCTAATAGACTTGACTGTGTGGTTTCTGACTCTGTGTGATACACTGTTAAATACACTATACAGCACACAGTGTTGAACCTCAGAGTGAGGTCTTCTCTAGCTCATCCCAGAGACGTCCAGTGGGGTTAAGGTCAGGACTCTGTGGTGGTCCGTTCACGTGTGAAATGATTCCTCATGCTCGGCATTGTGGTCCTGGAATATGGCTGGTCTATCAGAGAAGAATAAATCCATAGATGGTTAGATGATACATCCAGGTGGACTGAGATCTGACCAGTTGAAGCCCCCCCAGGTCATAACACTGCCCCCAGAGGCTTGTACAGTGGGCACAGTCCAGCGCTTTTCTGTGGTACGGGCCCTTTAACGCGCGCTCCTGCAGTGTTAGAGTGCGGAGGAGCGAGGACGGAGCCAGGTCTGGCCCCCAGCGCGAGTGTGTTGGTGGGAAGGCGACCGCAGCTGGAGTATTTGGCGGGCTGTGGAAATCCGGGGTCCGTAATTATGGTGATTTTCTCCTTGCGCGGGACGCGGAGGAGCTCCCACTGCTCTCATTCCACTTTCCATTTAGCTGTGTGGCTCCAGCCCTGTGGTGGTGGTAGTGGAGGTGGTGGGGGTGGTTTCCTCTTGAACCAGACCCCCCCACACACACACACTCCCCCCGGGCTCTGTACCCCTCCTCCACACCCCCCACAGACAGGCTTTGATGGCACGGCCTGCTGTCTCCAGCTGCCGGACAGGCAGGAGAGCGAACAGAGTGGACACAGATTCACCTCAACACAGATCTGTGGTTAGTTCAGAGGAAGGTTCTGTAGAACCGTTGTGTTCTAAATCAGCAGCTCACAGAGATTATTACTATTATTATTAATATTATTAATATTAGTAGTAGTAGGTGTGGTAGTGGTAGTATTCTAAACAGTATGGATGATATTATTAGTTGTAGAAGTATTACTTGTAGTATTAGTTTATTAGTAGTAGTATATACACTTTAGTATTAGTATTGTCATTAGTATTAGTTTTGGTATTAATATTATATACACAGTATGGATAATAATAGTATTATTGTTATTATTATTATTATTATTATCATTATTATTATTAGTAGTAGTAGTATTAGTACTAGTAGTAGTAGTAGTAAGATTAGTATTGTCATTAGTATTAGTTTTGGTATTAATATTATATACACAGTATGGATAATAATAGTATTATTATTATTATCATTATTATCATTATTATTATTATTATTATTAGTAGTAGTAGTAGTAACATTAGTATTGTCATTAGTATTAGTTTTGGTATTATTATTATATACAGAGTATAGATAATAATAGTATTGTTATTATTATTATTATTATTATTATTATTATTATTTTAGTAGTAACATTAGTATTGTCATTAGTATTAGTTTTGGTATTAATATTATATACACAGTATGGATGATAGTATTATTATTATTATTATTATTATTATTATTATTATTATTATTATTATTATTATTATTAGTAACATTAGTATTGTCATTAGTATTAGTTTTGGTATTATTATATACACAGTATTGATGATAATAGTATTACTATTATTATTATTATTATTATATTAGTAACATTAGTATTGTCATTAGTATTAGTTTTGGTATTATTATATACACAGTATGGATGATAATAGTATTATTATTATTATTATTATATTAGTAACATTAGTATTGTCATTAGTATTAGTTTTGGTATTATTATATACACAGTATGGATGATAATAGTATTATTATTATTATTATTATTATTATTATATTAGTAACATTAGTATTGTCATTAGTATTAGTTTTGATATTATTATATACACAGTATGGATGATAGTATTATTATTATTATTATTATTATATTAGTAACATTAGTATTGTCATTAGTATTAGTTTTGATATTATTATATACACAGTATGGATAATAATAATAGTATTGTTAGTAGTAACACTATAATAACAGGCCATAATAAACACCCACCTATGATGTAACTGTTCGTTAATCACTGTTAATAATATAATTTTAGTTATCAGCCATTTACTGACATAATAAATATTAATAATTATTTTCAATAATAGAAAGCTTATAGAAACAACAATTATTGATTGTTAATAATGATTATGTATGATATCTCTTCAGTATATCTTCTGTATGTCTAGTTTTTTTTCTTTTGCTACTTTGTGATTTGTAAGTGCTTAATTAATAATTAATAAGTGATTAATATGTTTACTTTTTAAACTGGACCCTCTTAAAACTGTGGCAATCCTGACTTTAACAACAGTTATGAGATTATTAATTTAGTGTGTCATCATCATAATATCATATTATTATTATTATTATTGTTGTTGTTGTTGTTGTTGTTGTTGTTGTTGTTACACATTTTAACCGATTTTGCTAATCACCAAAGTATGGATGTGAAAAATAATATTAATAATAATACTAATACTAATAATACTAATACTTTTTGGGGTATAACGTGATGTCAGGATTGTCCAGAGTAGAAGATCGTGGCTGTATTATGGAGGTTGAGTGTGTGTTATTGATATGACGGACTCGACGGACTCTTGAGTGACCGGTTGAACGGTGACCGCGCTGGCACTGCGGTTTACTGTTCGTGTACTGAGTGACTGGAGCAGCCGTAGAGTTCAGGGCCCTTTGAAGCCCCTTTCCTGATCTTTGGTGGTCTTCCTGCTGATGGACTGGTGGAAGCGGTGTCTCCAGCCAGAGTGGGCAGCTGTGTCCTGCAGAGGGGATTAGAGGTGTGCTGATAGGCCGGTCTCAGGATCAAAGGGAATCGGTTGCTTTACGGTCAGACTCTGTGCTTTGATATGCGCACGCTCCACTTTAAGAAGCCCACCCTGACCTCGAGACCGCCTGTGCGTCCGTCTGCACTTTATATTAACTAGTTAGGCTCTGCTCTGCGGGTCTACTGCACAACTACAGAGCAGTGAAGTACCGGCTGCCGCTACGCACAGAGTTATTCAGTATAACATAGTTTCAGTACTGCAGCTATACTGAAATATACAGTAGTTATACTGAACTATACAGCAGTTATACTGAACTATACAGCAGTTATACTGAACTATACAGCAGATATACTGAACTATACAGCAGATATACTGAACTATACAGTAGTTATACTGAACTATACAGCAGTTATACTGAACTATACAGCAGTTATACTGAACTATACAGTAGTTATACTGAACTATACAGCAGTTATACTGAACTATACAGCAGATATACTGAACTATACAGCAGATATACTGAACTATACAGCAGTTATACTGAACTATACTGTAGTTATACTGAACTATACAGCAGCTATACTGAACTATACAGCAGATATACTGAACTATACAGCAGATATACTGAACTATACAGTAGTTATACTGAACTATACAGCAGTTATACTGAACTATACAGCAGCTATACTGAACTATACAGCAGCTATACTGAACTATACAGCAGATATACTGAACTATACGGTAGTTATACTGAACTATACAGCAGCTATACTGAACTATATAGTAGTTATACTGAACTATACAGTAGTTATACTGAACTATACAGTAGTTATACTGAACTATACAGCAGCTATACTGAACTATACAGTAGTTATACTGAACTATACAGTAGTTATACTGAACTATACAGCAGCTATACTGAACTATACAGTAGTTATACTGAACTATACAGCAGCTATACTGAACTATACAGTAGTTATACTGAACTATACAGCAGTTATACTGAACTATACAGCAGCTATACTGAACTATACAGTAGTTATACTGAACTATACAGCAGTTATACTGAACTATACAGTAGTTATACTGAACTATACAGTAGTTATACTGAACTATACAGCAGTTATACTGAACTATACAGTAGTTATACTGAACTATACAGTAGTTATACTTAACTATACAGTAGTTATACTGAACTATACAGCAGTTATACTGAACTATACAGCAGTTATACTGAACTATACAGTAGTTATACTGAACTATACAGCAGTTATACTGAACTATACAGTAGTTATACTGAACTATACAGCAGTTATACTGAACTATACAGCAGATATACTGAACTATACAGCAGATATACTGAACTATACAGCAGTTATACTGAACTATACAGCAGTTATACTGAACTATACAGCAGTTATACTGAACTATACAGCAGTTATACTGAACTATACAGTAGTTATACTGAACTATACAGCAGTTATACTGAACTATACAGTAGTTATACTGAACTATACAGCAGTTATACTGAACTATACAGCAGTTATACTGAACTATACAGCAGTTATACTGAACTATACAGTAGTTATACTGAACTATACAGCAGTTATACTGAACTATACAGTAGTTATACTGAACTATACAGCAGTTATACTGAACTATACAGCAGATATACTGAACTATACAGCAGATATACTGAACTATACAGCAGTTATACTGAACTATACAGCAGTTATACTGAACTATACAGTAGTTATACTGAACTATACAGCAGTTATACTGAACTATACAGCAGTTATACTGAACTATACAGCAGATATACTGAACTATACAGCAGATATACTGAACTATACAGCAGTTATACTGAACTATACACTAGTTATACTGAACTATACAGCAGTTATACTGAACTATACAGCAGTTATACTGAACTATACAGCAGATATACTGAACTATACAGCAGATATACTG
>CM038705.1:5168863-5183863 GCA_021613375.1 Megaleporinus macrocephalus
ATTTACAGTGGCGGTGATGGTAACCAGACGTCTCACGAACATATATACCCTCACGAACCCTCACGTGACGGTAATATCTGGAAAATCCAGAGTTTCCTTTGGGGACTACTTTGTCTCCCAGTGTCCTGCATGTATCCCTCCACTTGGAATAGATTATAAGAACATAAATCCTCTTTAAACTATCATTAAACATCATCTCAGACACCAGGCAGTGTGTTTATAACTATTTAATATAGTTCTAACTTTCTGTGAGGCAGCTTTTATAGGTGGACGTCTGGTTCCATTCACCACCACTGTGAACACTGTGAACCCACTAAGTTTCTCAATACCGAGATTTTGAAAAGCCGCTGGAGTTTCCCTTCGCGCTTGGCCGTGCTGTAAGGTTTACACGGAGACTCGGAGAGTAATTCGGTGTTACAATAACAAATAAGCGGGTTGGGCTCAGTGTTTAATCAGAGCGGTATCTGTGTGAGCTGTAATGCTGGGGTTTATCAGAGTGGAATGTTTCTGGGGGGGCTGGGGGGGGCGGATGGAGTGGTGAGGGGGGTTTACCCCGCGGGCACGGCTCCGTCTCAGAGCGTTCAGCAGGTCAGCACACGCGCCTGGGCGCAGATCAGAGGGGTTTTTGTTGGTTAGCTGTTAGACAGCTGTTTGCTCTTGTCAGGACGATCATCTCCTCAGACGTGTGTGTTTGAAATGCTGTGGCTGTGACCTCCTCTCTCACACCTGCAGGGCTCGGGGAGGAGCGGGGGGGTGGGGGGACATCAAAGGCCCAGCCTGACCCAAACTCGCTGTCCTTGTCTGTCCACACCCCATCCTCAGGCACCAGGACACCAATACACACGTCTGCACATACTGGATGTCCTGAGCTTAAAGAGCCCATACCTCTGAAAACTGAGCTTTACTTGAGTTTGTTGTGATGTCATAAAACCCTGTGCTGCACTAGTGTCTGATAGATTTTGTAGCTGAAGAGAAGTTCACAGCAACACTGTGTCCACTCACTGTCCACTCTGTTAGACCCTCCTACTACTTGCTGGTCCACCTTGTAGATGTAAAGTCAGAGACAGTAGCTCATCTGCTGCTGCACAGTTTGTGTTCCTCTAGTTCTTCATCAGTGGACACAGGACGCCGCCCACAGGACACTGCTGTCCGGATAGTTTTGGTTGGTGGACGATTCTCAGTCCAGCAGCAGCACTGCTGTGTCTGATCCACTCACACCAGCACAACACACTAACTAACACACCACCACCACGTCAGTGTCACAGCAGTGCTGAGAATGACCCACCTCCCTAATAGTATCTGCTCTGTGGTGGTCCTGTATATATATATTTATATATGTGTGTGTGTGTGTGTTTATTTGTATGTGTGTGTGTGTGTGTGTGTGTGTGTGTGTGTGTTTATTTGTATGTGTGTGTGTGTTTGTATGTGTGTGTGTTTGTATATGAGTGTGTGTATGTGTGTATATGTGTGTATATGTGTGTATATGTGTGTGTATGTGTGTGTTTGTGTGTGTGTGTTTGTATGTGTGTGTGTTTGTATGTGTATGTGTGTTTGTTTGTATGTATGTGTGTTTGTGTGTATGTGTGTGTGTGTGTTTGTATGTGTGTGTTTGTGTGTGTGTTTGTATGTGTGTGTGTGTATATGTGTGCGCGTGTTTGTGTGTATGTGTGTGTGCGCGTGTGTGTTTGTGTGTGTTTGTATGTGTATGTGTGTGTTTGTGTGTGTGTTTGTATATGTGTGTGTTTGTGTGTGTGTGTTTGTATGTGTGTGTGTGTATATGTGTGTGTTTGTGCGTGTGTGTTTGTGCGCGTGTGTGTGTGTCTCATTTGCATTCACACCCACTCACTATTCCAGAAACACTTCCTTCCTTACTCTCTTTCATCTTTTTTTTTCACTCTCTCCTTCCATTCTTACACTCTGTACTCTTTTCTCTCTCTCTCTCTTTTATTTTGTCCTTTGTTTTCATTCTCTGTTTTTCTTCTTCCTTCTTTCTTTCATACTCTCTTCATTTTTTCCTTTCTCAATCTCCCTTTTTTATCTCTATCTCTCTCTCTATCTCTCTCTCTCTCTCTCTCTCTCTCTCTCTCTCTCTATCTCTCTATCACTCTCTCTCTCTCTCTGTCTCTCTCTCTCTCTCTCTCTCTGTCTCTCTCTCTCTCTCTCTCTCTCTCTCTCTATCTCTCTCTCTCTGTCTCTCTCTCTCTCTCTCTCTCTCTCTCTGCTGTAATTGGAGTACTGTAGTGTTTTATGTGGTTTATGAATCAGGATGTTTGAACTGGAACTTCATTAAAGAACTAAATCAGTGACTGTTTAAAAGGGGAACTCACTCACTCTCTCTCACTCTTTCACTCTCTCACTCTCTTACTCACTCACTCACTCTCTCATTCTCTCACACACTCATTCACTCTCTCATTCTCTCACTCACTCACTCACTCACTCACTCACTCACTCACTCACTCAGTCACTCACTCACTCTCTCTCACTGTCACTCACTCACTCACTCTCACTCTCTCACTCAGTCACTCACTCTCTCACTCACTCTCTCACTCTCTCTCTTACTCTCACTCACTTTCTCATTCAGTCACTCATTCACTCACTTTCTCACTCACTCTCTCAGTCACTCACTCACACTGTCAGTTACTTATTCACTCATTCACCCACTCTCTCACTCACTCAGTCACTGACTCTCTAAATCACTCTCTCACTCACTTACTCACTGGCTCACTCTCACCGACCTGTGTTTGTTTTGTGTTTAGGTGGTGGTGGGCGAAGCGTGTGTGAGCTTGCGCTTCACACACCATGGTGAGTGCTGCAGTGTGTGTCCGGCGGGCACCGGAGTGACATCGGAGTGTGGAGCGGAAAACACGAAGTGCCAGCCCTGCCAGGACGGTCAGTATCAAACCCTCCCCCACAGCAGGAGCTCCTTTACATTAACTCCTATAGAACCGAACATCTCACCAGCCATTTACAGAACAATTCAGAAACAATAAGTTATATCACCCCCTACACTTCCTGTAGTGTATTACAGTCTGTCAGAATGACTGTGTACATCATATAAACATTATAGACTCTTTTTAAATATAAAACAATAGAAGTTATATCACCCCCTACACTTCCTGTAGTGTATTACAGTCTGTCAGAATGACTGTGTAGATCATATAAACATTATAGACTCTTTTTAAATATAAAACAATAGAAGTTATATCGCCCCCTACACTTCCTGTAGTGTATTACAGTCTGTCAGAATGACTGTGTAGATCATATAAACATTATAGACTCTTTTTAAATATAAAACAATAGAAGTTATATCACCCCCTACACTTCCTGTAGTGTATTACAGTCTGTCAGAATGACTGTGTAGATCATATAAACATTATAGACTCTTTTTAAATATAAAACAATAGAAGTTATATCGCCCCCTACACTTCCTGTAGTGTATTACAGTCTGTCAGAATGACTGTGTAGATCATATAAACATTATAGACTCTTTTTAAATATAAAACAATAGAAGTTATATCGCCCCCTACACTTCCTGTAGTGTATTACAGTCTGTCAGAATGACTGTGTAAATCATATAAACATTATAGACTCTTTTTAAATATAAAACAATAGAAGTTATATCACCCCCTACATTTCCTGTAGTGTATTACAGTCTGTCAGAATGACTGTGTACATCATATAAACATTATAGACGCTTTTTAAATATAAAACAATAGAAGTTATATCACCCCCTACACGTCATGTAGTGTATTACAGTCTGTCAGAATGACTGTGTAGATCATATAAACATTATAGACTCTTTTTAAATATAAAACAATAGAAGTTATATCGCCCCCTACACTTCCTGTAGTGTATTACAGTCTGTCAGAATGACTGTGTAGATCATATAAACATTATAGACTCTTTTTAAATATAAAACAATAGAAGTTATATCGCCCCCTACACTTCCTGTAGTGTATTACAGTCTGTCAGAATGACTGTGTAGATCATATAAACATTATAGACTCTTTTTAAATATAAAACAATAGAAGTTATATTGCCCCCTACACTTCCTGTAGTGTATTACAATTAAGTTGACCACTGACCTCCCCTCCCTCTCTCTCTCTCGCCCCCCCCCAGGTTTGACATTCTCAGACTCTGACGGTCTCTCCACTTGCCGGGCGTGTGCCCGCTGTCCGCCTGGCGTCCCCCAGCTGGCGCGCTGCACTGCGACCCAGGACACGCAGTGCGATTGCGGGGACGGTTTCTTCCTGTGGAGGGACGGGAACAGCACGGTGGGCCGCTGCGCCCCCTGCAGTACCTGCGAGCCCGGCGAGGGGCTGACCCGCCGGTGCGGACCAGCGGGAAACACGCAGTGCCAGCTGTGCCCGCCGGGCACCTTCTCAGAGGAGCGGAGCGCCAGCAAGCCCTGCCTGCCCTGCACCCGCTGCACAGACGACCAGGTGGAGATCCAAGCCTGCCAGCCCAACTTAGACGCCGCCTGCATGGGTGCGTCCAGATTTTCTCCTGACAACTCAAACGAGTGCTTAAATAAATTAATAATTAATAAATAATAAATAATAAATGAGGTTAAACTAAATGACTGCACTTTATTGTAGGTTGTAGAAAGTTTTGTAGCCATTAAGTTCAACTCTGACTAAGTTGAGCATCTATTCTCTGTGTGTGTGTGTAATGTGGCCCACATGTGGCCGACAGCTGTTCTCAGTTCAGAGGGAAAGTGCTGTAAATGGTTGGAAATTCATACCGAGGCTCTGCATTTTAACTTTTTCTCTGCACCGCGATCTCTACAGTACAGCAGCGTCATGGTTTATATCTCCACAGTGTGGAAACTAGCCGGCCCCTGTGGGTGGACACTGGAGAGTGAACACTGAAGAGTGCTGTAGTGTGATTGACTTGTAGAGTGAACCTGTTTGAAGCTGTTTTACACTCACAGCCTGCTAAAGACGTGGGGGTTGTTAAGCAGGGTTTACAGGTTTGGAGGTTAAGTGGCGGTTCAGCAGGTCACGACCTCCCTTAACTACACACGTACAAAAATGAAAGGGATTAGCCTCTCAAGTCAGATCTCTTCTATTATTATTATTATTATTATTATTATTATTATTATTATTATTAGTATCTCCAAATCCCCAAAGTGTAGCGTAGACAACAAACAAGGGTAGGGTGTACAATGGAAATGATTGTAGTGTATACAGTGATAATGGGGTGTAGCATATTCAGTGAAAAACAGATGTAGGAAAAACAATGGAAACAAGTGTATATAATGGTAACACGGTGTAGCATATACAGTAGAACTGGTTGTAGTGTATACAGTGTAACTGGTTGTAGTGTATGCACTGAAAATGGTTGTAGTGTATACAGTGGAAACAGTTGTAGCGTATACAGTGGACACAGTTGTAGTGTATACAGTGGAAACAGTTGTAGTGTATACAGTGGAAACAGTTGTAGCGTATACAGTGGACACAGTTGTAGTGTATACAGTGGAAACAGTTGTAGTGTATACAGTGGAAACAGTTGTAATGTAAGCAGTGGAACTGGTTGTAGTGTATACAGTGTAAACGGTTGTAGTGTATACAGTGGAAACAGTTGTAATGTAAGCAGTGGAACTGGTTGTAGTGTATACAGTGAAACTGGTTGTAGTGTATACAGTGGAAACGGTTGTAGCATATACAGTGTAAACGGTTGTAGCGTATACAGTGGAAACGGTTGTAGCATATACAGTGTAAACGGTTGTAGTGTATACAGTGGAAGCGGTTGTAGCATATACAGTGTAAACGGTTGTAGTGTATACAGTGGAAACGGTTGTAGCATATACAGTGGAAACGGTTGTAGCATATACAGTGTAAGCGGTTGTAGTGTATACAGTGGAAACGGTTGTAGCATATACAGTGGAAACGGTTGTACTGTATACATTCAAAGTGGTTGTAGTGTATACAGTGGAACTGGTTGTAGTGTATACAGTGTAAACGGTTGTAGCATATACAGTGTAAACGGTTGTAGCATATACAGTGTAAACGGCTGTAGTGTATACAGTGTAAACGGTTGTAGCGTATACAGTGTAAACGGTTGTAGCGTATACAGTGGAAACAGTTGTAGCATATACAGTGTAAACGGTTGTAGCGTATACAGTGTAAACGGTTGTAGCGTATACAGTGGAAACAGTTGTAGCATATACAGTGTAAACGGTTGTAGCATATACAGTGGAAACAGTTGTAGCATATACAGTGTAAACGGTTGTAGTGTATACAGTGGAAACGGTTGTAGTGTATACAGTGGAAACGGTTGTAGCATATACAGTGGAAACGGTTGTAGTGTATACAGTGGAAACGGTTGTAGCATATACAGTGGAAACGGTTGTACTGTATACATTCAAAGTGGTTGTAGTGTATACAGTGGAAACGGTTGTAGCATATACAGTGGAAACGGTTGTAGCATATACAGTGGAAACGGTTGTAGTGTATACAGTGGAAACGGTTGTAGCATATACAGTGGAAACAGTTGTAGTGTATACAATAAAAACGGGTGTAGGTTATGCAGTGGAAGTGGTTGTAGTGTATACAGTGGAAACGGCTGTAACGTATGCAGTGGAGGTGGTTATAGCGTATACAGTGGAGGTGGTTGTAGCTTATACAGTGGAAACGGTTGTAGCACAGACAATGGAAATGGTTGTAGTGTAAACCGTAGAAAACAGATGTAGCGTATACAATAAAACAGGTGTAACGTGTATAGTGAAAATGGTTGTAGGGTATACAACAGAAGCAAGTGTAGCATGTACCATACAAATGGGTGTTGCATATACAATGAAAACAGGTGTAACATGTGTATATATAGTGAAAAAGGTTGTAGGAACAGGTGTAGTGTATACCATACAGATGGTTGTAGGGTATACAGTGGAAATAGCTGTAGCTCTAGTGTAACCATGGAAGTAGATGTAGCGTGTACCATGGAGACAGATGTAGTGTATTGAGTGGAAAGAGGTGTAGGCCTATGATGTAACCAGGTATATTCCAGTGTTCTGCAGATCATCAGATCATCATGGATTGTATCTACTTGTTCTGGTTCTATGATGCGGAGGACAGCGGAGCAGTGAGAGTAGAACAGCGTGTGTGTTTTGAACAGAGGAGGCTCAGAAAGAGTCGGTAAACGTGGCCGGGCTGCAGCAGAAAGGTCTGAAGCGTGTGCAGCGTGCCTGGAAAGGGTGGGTGTAGCGAGGAATGTGTGACTGAGTGATGAGGGGATTCCCCCTGTGGCAGAGAATGAACTCTCCGGCGCTGCTGACTGACAATAGCCCTGTGTGCTGCAGGCCTGTCCATTACTCTGCTTCCATCTGTTTAGGTGGCAGGTGTTAGCAAAGCTCTCTGCAATGTCCGTGTGCGCTATAGAACCACAGCGGAGCTTCTTAGAACATCAAACAGCGCAGACACCACGAGCTGACGTTGAATAAGGGGCCGTATGAAATTCTGAAAATGCCGTTGGACTTTCCCTTCGTGCTCTGATCAGAAAAGAACAGAAAATCAACATGAGTCTGATCGTCTGTTAAACTGTGTGCCTGCAGAGCGAGACCTGCAAATAATGTCTCGGCCGTCGGGCTCCGAGGGGCCCTTCCCGCGCCGGCCCGGATCGGCCGAAGACGAGAGCGTGAAGGCCGGCGGAACGGTTTCCGGCTCCGAAGCCCCCGAACTCACCCTGCAGGACCAGGGGGGCAACAACATCCTGCTGTACGTGTCCATGCTGGCTGCTCTAGTGCTGGGACTGCTGCTCTACGTCGCCTACAAGTGGTGAGTGAGGGGAGCGCCCGGGAATCGGTCTTATCAACACTGCTTCTGTTTATAGGGGCTAATGTTTAATGATGTATGAACTTATAATTTTTTATATTTGCATTTTGTCCCCCACAAAAAAATTTGTTAAATAATAAATTAATGAATACAAATGGATTCTATATTTATATATATATATATATATATATATATATATATATATATATATATATATATATATATAAATTTATTAGGGCTGTGCATTGGCCAGAACCTGGCGATACAATACGTATCGTGATACAGCAGTCATGATTTAGTATATCACAAAATATTGTGATACTGCAAGCAAAGTAATATATTGCAATTTTTCAAATCCTACTATTAAAACACACCACTGTATGAACAGGTTTATCAATACTTACAATAGCATTGCGTCCTTGTGCTGCTTGTTAATGTTGGAGTGGAGCTGAAAATGGATTACAACACTGCCATCTAGTGGTCAGAGGTTTAAACACAACACACAATGATTCACTGTCTACCAGGAATCTGTGTATTGATGCTGTGATTTTAAGAATCAATACAGTATCACTAACATAATATCCTGATATGTGATGATAGTGTGAACAGCATAACAAGAAAATCTGATTCAGGGCTCTTTAACCTGCATTGGGAACACAGCCGGGTACACAGCATATAAAGCTGTAGATGTGACGGAGCTGAGTGAACGTTGAGCTGATGTGTATGTGTTTGTATGTTTTTAGCTGGAAGTCATTCCAGCAGAAGAAAGCTCTGGGAAAAGCGAGAGCTGGAGAGCTGAATAACGTCACGGAGGGAGAGAAGCTGCACAGCGACAGCGGAGTTTTCCTCGACTCGCACAGCCTTCAGGACAGCCAGCCCAGCAAAGGTGAGAGAACACTGATCTAGAACAGATACAGAACTAATCCAGAGAACGACAGAACATATACAAAACCGTCCAGAATTGATACAAAGCCAGTAGAAAAAAGATCTGATACAGAGAAGATCCAGAAGTGTTATAGGACTGATACAGAGAAGATCCAGAAGTGTTATAGGACTGATACAGAGAAGATCCAGAAGTGTTATAGGACTGATACAGAGAAGATCCAGAATGTTATAGGACTGATACAGAGAAGATCCAGAAGTGTTATAGGACTGATACAGAGAAGATCCAGAACCAATTCAAAATCATTACTGAACTGATACAGAGAAGATACAGAAGTGTTATAGGACTGATACAGAGAAGATCCAGAACCAATTCAAAATCATTACTGAACTGATACAGAGAAGATCCAGAAGTGTTATATGACTGATACAGAGAAGTTCCAGAACCACATCAGAATCATTACTGAACTGATACAGAGAAGATCCAGAACCACATCAGAATCATTATTGAACTGATACAGAGAAGATCCAGAACCAATTCAGAATCATTACTGAACTGATACAGAGAAGATCCAGAAGTGTTATATGACTGATACAGAGAAGATCCAGAACCACATCAGAATCCTTACTGAACTGATACAGAGAAGATCCAGAACCAATTCAGAATCATTACCAAACTGATACAAAACTGATACAGAAAAGATTCAGAACTGATTTAGAATCATTACTGAACTGATACAGAAAAGACTCAGAACTGACTCAGAATCATTACTGAACTGATACAGAAAAGATTCAGAACTGACTCAGAATCATTACTGAACTGATACAGAAAAGATTCAGAACTGACTCTGAATCATTACTGAACTGTTACAGAAAAGATTCAGAACTGATTCCGAAGTGCGAATGGAAAAAGCTACGAGGCTAACACAGTTCAGTACTCTCTGGTTCTCTGACACTGTTCTGTCTCCCCCTGCAGGCAGCAAACGGGACAGCAAGCAGGACACCCGCCTGTACATTAACCTCCCCCCTCACCGGCAGGAGGAGGTGGAGCGGCTGCTGGAGGAGGGAAGTGGGCGGAGCTGGAGGCAGCTGGGCGGAGCCTTGGGCTACGAGCAGGAGCGCCTGGACGTTTTCGGGCGCGGCGAGGACCCCGTCCACACGCTGCTGACGGACTGGTCCCAGCAGGACGGCTCCACGCTGGGCCTGCTGTGCTCGGCCCTCGCCCGCATCGAGCGGCACGACGTGGCCAGAGCCCTGACCGCCCCCAACCAGGGCGCATCGGTGGTCTGAACGCGGCGGCGACTCACGGAGGGCGCGGAACCACCCGCAGGAACCTTCTCGGAAGCTCAGGAACTTTTAGGAGCTTCCTCTGCACTAGTGCCCTCTAGAGGCTCGGATTTGCTACAACTGCCTCATTATAACACTTGTGTTTACTGGAACGGAGAGAACGGAGGGTCTCCTCCAGACGATGCACAGCTCTTGGTTGCTACTTCAGAATATGCGCTTCTCTGCAAACCAGGACCCGGAGCTTCCTGTCCTGAACTTCCGAAGCTTCACAGAATCCTCTTATTTGGCAACACACCACGTATACCATCAAAGCAAGAGATAGATATATAACAAACCGCTGAAATGAAAAAGAGGAACGACCACAGGAGCATCTCTGGAACATCTGCATCCTCATACTCACCAGCATCCTGCAGTATTGACATTGAAGGGGAATTCCACCAATTTTTTTAGATTTTCATTGCAGTGACTTAACGGCTGAGTGATTGTGCTCCCATCTGTTGTTCCATTATTTTTAGATTTCCCACAACCATCATCCACAGAGACGCTACCAGTCAAAAGTTTGGGCACACCTACCTGAACATATATGTGTATAACTATAAAGGCGAGTGTAAATAGTGTAGCCCATGTACACAAATATTACTAAAACTAACATTTGACTGTATTTAAATGTAAAAATGAGAATGTATATTTTTATAAGAGCTATAAAACCACCAAACCTGTTTATCAGAACACGATCTCAGCATCTACACTATCTTCTTCAGTCCTGTTAGAGAAGCAGCTCATGTGGCTCCTCATGATGAAGCTGCTGGTCAGAATGTTCTAAGTATGTAAACCTGCATCAGATCAAATGAGCTCATTTCTAAAAGACCCTCTAAACATTCTTTAAACACGAAAACCAGATGTTTAATTCTGCTCCAGGAATAATTCCATACCTCTTATTCTATAGTTCTGATCTCCTCACACTTATTCACTAATATTAGTACTATTAATATAGTACACATAAGAACAAACCTGGGTGTGGCCAAACTTTTGACTGATAGTGTAGGTTTACCACTGTAAATGACATCAGACCCATTTTGGACCAAACCGACTCTGAGTGGCTCTTGCTTACATCCCGATCACAAAATCGTGCAGCAATTTTGAAAGATTGGTGGAATTCCCCTTTAGCATCGAGACGTTGTTCTCCTTACTGCTGAACAGTGAACTGAAATTTCAGAAAGTGCCTTTTTTCACTTGTGTGGTCCTTTTTACCTTCTCAACCCACAACGAATGGACCCCCTACTAATCTGCTTAAGACTCGAAGGGGAATTCCACCAATTTTCAAACTTTCTGCACACTTTTGATAGCAGATGAACTTATTCAGTGTGGTTTGGTGTTTAAAGGTTCACTGTATAGGCGCCTTTTTCTTTGGGGTCTATTTTTGTTGCCGCACAGCGTCCTGCATGTATCCCTCCACCAAGATTGGTTTAGTTTAGTTTAAAGCCAAAATCTTCTCAGAGGTATTAATGATGCTCAGACATCAAGCAGTGTATTTATAACCATTTACTGTAATAATAACTTTCTTTTAAAGAGCTTGTAGAGGTTTTAGATGTAAGGGGAACTCTTACCTAATTTACAAAATTCAGTGGTTGCAATGTAAACAGAGTGATTCAGTGTGAAAGGGTTCAGATCTCAGTGGTGGTGATGGGAACCAGACGTCTCCATGTCTACAACACATTGTATTTACAGTCAGACCCACCAGTGAATCTACACGTGAGTGTATATGTGGAATGTTGATGATGGTACAATCTGGAAAACCAGTTTTCTTTTGGGGGACTATTTTGCCTCACTGCTTCCTGCACGTATCCCTCCACCAGGAATGGATTTTAAGGCCCACATCTTCATAAATCTATCATAAACGACGTCTCAGACACCAGACAGCGTGTTTATAACCGTTTCATGCTGTAACTTTCTGTGAAGGAGCTCTTTTGGAGGTTGTACACGCTCATTTCACCCCAAACCTCTCCGGACAGCTTTGTTTACGTCCTCATGGCCTTAATTGCGCAGGGGTTTGGGAGAAACATGGCGGCGTTGGGCGGAACAGTACGGACTCGCTGATGTCGGATGTTTTGAGGGGGAATGTTTCAGCTGGTTTTGGTCGCTGCCTGCGGCTTCTCTTGGAGGACGCGGGGACGTGTTTTCCAAGGAGCATTTTCCGCCGGAGAGGAGCCAGACGTTCTCCTCCGGTTACATGTTGGTTCTCGCTGATGTAAACATTCGGAACTGGTTGAGCGCGGAGGGACTGGGAGCGTGATCGGTGATATTCCACTAACGTTTATGGTGTTTTACGGTACAGTTAGCAAAGAAGCACTGTCTCCTGTCTGTCTGTGTGTTCTCCGAGGGGCCGGTCACTGTTGGTCATATAAGCCAAGCAATAGAAACAAGCCAAACAAACAAATGACTAACAAACCAAAGACGCTACCGGTCAACGGTGCCGGCCCTGCTCTGCGAGTGCGGTCGTACCACAGGCGGGCTGTTTTTCTGTCCGTCAGGAATGATGTTTGTGGTCTTTCTGTCTTCTTTGTATTTTAAATAAATAAAAGAACGAATGAATAAATAAATAAATAAATAAATAAACGACTGATGACTGGTTTCCACTGAGGCTGTGATTAAGTGATGGTAGAAAGATTGCTAGGTACATACCAGGCGAGCACCAGATCCTATGAGGCGAATCAATCACTCCCTCAAATTAAAGGTGCGGTATGCGTTTTGAACCCACCACACTTTTTGAAAAATTTCTCGAATATCTCCTCACGGTCCGCTAGCTGTCCAGTCTGTGTGCGCTGGAGACGTTTCCACAGCCCTGGACCTGTGAAGAAGTAGAGATGGCCGAGAAAAGAGATCATCTGACGAACAAATGAGACCTCAGTGAGACGTTTCAATGGTGGAGAGACCTCAGAGAGCTGACGGGGCTGAAGCTATTTTCCAGCATCTCATTCTAATGTTGTCCAAATAAATAGGCCAGCAGTAACGCTCTGTAGGAATATCTGTAGGAGTGGCATATTTGATTTGCTGTTTAGTTGTTCTACAAAATTGCTAATGGCACCTTTAAATCAGGTTAGTCAGTTTAAAGGAGCAGTGTGTAACCTCTAGCAGTGAGCTCGTATATTGTTATATTTTCTGAGAAGGACATCCATCAGCTTCGTGTTCAGATTTTCCTGTTCCACCTCAAACGGTGCTGTGGTCACGTTCTGGAACCTAAGGTATTATATAAACCTGCTGCAGCATTTAAGGTGGAACGAGAACATTGGAACGAGAAGCTGAACTTCAGACTCATAGTTTTAATGCTGGTAGTATTTGAGGAGTTTTTATGTATGAAGCTTCTGATAAATACCCACTACATTTGTACATTTAAACTCTATGTATTCCAGTCAGTGCTATAGCGCCACCAGCTGCTGCTTCAGCATAAAAACATAAAACGTCACTCTCTACAGCCAGTGGTTGGTCTGTTCTGGGCTACAGCATAAACATGGCAGTGGCAGCTTCTTGTTGGAAGATGGGATGCTTCTATGTAGATATATAGGTTTATTCTAAGCCAATGAGAACACAGATTTGTAGTTATACACTGATGAAAACACAGTTTTGTATATTATACTCCATTTCTGCTCATACGTCCCTCCTACATTTTACACACTGCTCCTTTAAGTTAATTCTACTTAAACCTTCACTGAGCCTTTAAACTGGATATGCTGCTGCACTGAAGAGGAACGTCTGACGTTTGGCTGTATCTCTGGGTATAAAGCTGCTGTTCACAAACAAGCTGATATACGCTCAAAGGGGAACTCCAGCCAGATTTCAGATTTCTGCTTAATGAAATAGGTTAGATGTAAACAAAGTCATGCAGAGAGGTTTAGTCAGATTTGTTCACAGTGGTGGGGGTGATAGGGAGTAAGTGATTTAGGGATAAGAGAGCGAAACTTCAAAGAAAGAGAGTTTATACAAGAGCTGATTTCATAACACAGAGAAAGGAGAGAGAGAGAGTGAGAGAGAGAGAGAGAGAGAGTGAGAGGGGGCGAGAGACATTAACATGTAAACAGCACATACTATTGTAATTAAGTTCTATTGTGTAAGGAACGCGGTCCGGTGGGAAACGCCTCGTTTGTGGGTTGGGTGGGTGTGGGTTGGGTGGGTTGGGGGTATAATAACTGATTTTGTCTGGTGGCTGATTTTCACAACTTGCTTTTCTTCTCCAGTAAGAAGTTTATAAGAGGAAAACAACAACACAATGTCTCAACACTGGAAACCAACAATAACACATCATATATATATATATATATATGGGAAAACTTTTCTTTACTCAGTAAACACTTTATTAAACAGTATTATTAGAGTAAGTAGTACTTTTACATACGTCAGTGTGTTGATTTAATCCTTTCCAAGCTTCTCCTAAACAACCCAGTATTATTATCAGTTCTCATCTAATACCTGCTTTGACTGCTCAGTACTTCATTAAGCTAAATCAAGATTTGCTGCTGAAGGAACTGAACACATTCATACAATGTCTGGGGCGTCCAGGAGAAATCTGGAACCTAACTTTGTTCTTCAAACTGGATCAAGATCTGATCTACTTCTCTCACAATAACATATTCATGTTACTTTGTATTGTATGTATGATTATTTGCATCTGTTCTAATCAGATCTGCTGTTCTTATTGGTGTACATACACTTATTGATCAGATAAAGACTTTTATACTATCATCTTAGGTACCTCAGACTTTTGCTTGCATATATATATATATTTGTAGAGGATAAGTATATTTTCACTCCCTCGTTCATGCGAAAGTTTTCGAGTTCTGTAAGATCCTCGAGTTTTAAGCTGCTCTATCCATAGATTTCACGTGATGGTAAAAACCTTCATCTTGTGCCTCCTGATATAGTGCACTGTGAATTTTGAGGTGTGTTTAGGATCATTATCCTCTTTTCATCTTCAGCATTTCTACAGATACACTGATGTTCGCTTCCAGAATTGGCTGCTATTTCATTGAATCCATTCTTCTCTCCACCAGTGAGATGTTCTCCA
>CM038705.1:5191363-5371363 GCA_021613375.1 Megaleporinus macrocephalus
ACTGAGTATTCATACATACTAGCCGCTCTCGCCTACTGATTTACTACTGAGTATTCATACATACTAGCCACGCTCGCCTACTGATTTACTACTGAGTATTCAGACATACTAGCCGCTCTCGCCTACTGATTTACTACTGAGTATTCAGACATACTAGCCGCGCTCGCCTACTGATTTACTACTGAGTATTCAGACATACTAGCCACGCTCACCTACTGATTTACTACTGAGTATTCAGACATACTAGCCACACTCGCCTACTGATTCACTACTGAGTATTCAGACATACTAGCCGCGCTCGCCTACTGATTCACTACTGAGTATTCAGACATACTAGCCACGCTCGCCTACTGATTTACTACTGAGTATTCAGACATACTAGCCACGCTCGCCTACTGATTTACTAATGAGTATTCATACATACTAGCCACGCTCGCCTACTGATTTACTACTGAGTATTCAGACATACTAGCCGCTCTCGCCTACTGATTTACTACTGAGTATTCAGACATACTAGACACGCTCGCCTACTGATTTACTACTGAGTATTCAGACATACTAGCCACACTCGCCTACTGATTTACTACTGAGTATTCAGACATACTAGCCGCGCTCGCCTACTGATTTACTACTGAGTATTCAGACATACTAGCTGCGCTCGCCTACTGATTTACTACTGAGTATTCAGACATACTAGCCGCGCTCGCCTACTGATTTACTACTGAGTATTCAGACATAATAGCCACTCTCGCATACTGATTTACTACTGAGCATTCAGACATACTAGCCGCGCTCGCCTACTGATTTACTACTGAGTATTCAGACATACTAGCCGCGCTCGCCTACTGATTTACTACTGAGTATTCAGACATACTAGCCGCGCTCGCCTACTGATTTACTACTGAGTATTCAGACATACTAGCCGCGCTCACCTACTGATTTACTACTGAGTATTCATACATACTAGCCGTGCTCACCTACTGATTCACTACTGAGTATTCAGACAAACTAGCCGCACTCGCCTACTGATTTTACTACTGAGTATTCAGACATACTAGCCACGCTCACCTACTGATTCACCACTGAGTATTCAGACATACTAGCCGCACTCGCCTACTGATTTCACTACTGAGTATTCAGACATACTAGCCGCACTCGCCTACTGATTTACTACTGAGTATTCATACATACTAGCCGCGCTCGCCTACTGATTTACTACTGAGTATTCAGACATACTAGCCGCGCTCACCTACTGATTTACCTACTGAGTATTCATACATACTAGCCGCTCTCGCCTACTGATTTACCTACTGAGTATTCAGACATACTAGCCGCTCTCGCCTACTGATTTACCTACTGAGTATTCAGACATACTAGCCGCGCTCACCTACTGATTTCACTACTGAGTATTCAGACATACTAGCCATGCTCGCCTACTGATTCACTACTGAGTATTCAGACATACTAGCCGCGCTCGCCTACTGATTTACTACTGAGTATTCAGACATACTAGCCGCGCTCACCTACTGATTTACTACTGAGTATTCAGACATACTAGCCGCGCTCGCCTACTGATTTACTACTGAGTATTCAGACATACTAGCCGCGCTCGCCTACTGATTTCACTACTGAGTATTCAGACATACTAGCCATGCTCGCCTACTGATTCACTACTGAGTATTCAGACATACTAGCCGCGCTCGCCTACTGATTTACTACTGAGTATTCAGACATACTAGCCGCGCTCACCTACTGATTTACTACTGAGTATTCAGACATACTAGCCGCGCTCGCCTACTGATTTACTACTGAGTATTCAGACATACTAGCCACGCTCGCCTACTGATTACACTACTGAGTATTCAGACATACTAGCCGCTCTCGCCTACTGATTTACTACTGAGTATTCAGACATACTATTAAAATATAGCTATTATTAATAATAATATAAATACAGTTGTTATTCTAATAAATAGTTAATATCTGCTACATGTAGATAGAGTATAAATAGACTTTATTTTATTTCACATATGTGATACTTGCCTCGCGCTAGCAACAGCTATAGTTTAACGATTATTTCTCCTCAGCCACTTTATAAATGTCCCGCTCATATGTTTACAGAAATAATTAATCATCTGGCAACGAGTTGTTACAGATTTCTACCTGGATCACTTTCTTTTATTTATGAAATAGGAGCTACTAAGAGATTCGACTCTGTTATTAAACTTGTACATGCATGTTTTACGAAAACAACAAACCATATAATAATAATAATAATAATAATAATAATAATAAAGTAATGTTAATTAGTATCAAATACAATTTCTATTTTTGTTTTTCATTATAAAATATAGCTATCATTAATAATAATATAAATACAGTTTTTATTACAATTAATAGTTAATATCTGCTACATGTAGGTAGAGTATAAATGGTCTTGATTTTATTTCACGTAGGTGATTTCTCATCGGTATCGGCGATACTTGCTTCGTGCCAGCAACAGCTATAGTTTAACGATTATTTCTCCTTAGCCACTTTATAAATGTCCCGCTCATATGTTTACAGAATTATTAATCATCTGGCAACGAGTTGTTACAGATTTCTATCTGGATCACTCCTTTTAGAGACATTCCTTTATGAAATAGGAGCTACTAGGAGAGTCGACTCGTATATGCTTGTTTGACGAAAATAACAAACCATACAACAACAATAAAAATAACGTTAATTATTAATATCAAATACGATTTACATTATTCTTTTTCATTATAAAATAGTTATTATTAATAATACTATAAATACAGTTATTATAATAAATAGTTAATATCTGCTACAATAGACTTTATTTTATTTGACGTAGGTTATTCCTCATCAGTATCAGTATTGGTGATACTTGCCCTGTATTTACTTAGTATTGGGTAGATACCAAATTTTCTATTGACCCGATATGCCCATCAGCCAATGAAAAACATAAAAAATTGGGAGTCCGCTGTAACAGTTTTTATCTTACTGTTCTTATCCTGCTGCAATTACGATACAATACATTTATTATTAATAAATAATTTATAATTATGTACAGTGAATAATACGTTTGGAAAGAGAGAGCGGCCCTTAGGTATTGTGATGTTGTCCAAACTGTCCCAAAGTTTGGACACTCTGGACTTCAGGAGGACCAACAATGTAGGTGCTCTGTGGGGGTCCGGATCATTAAAAAACAGAGTAATAAAGTATACAGAGAATCAGATGAACTACAGTCTGTGAGTGGAGCTCCTGTGTGGTCAGTGGAGCTGATACTGTGCTGTGGTGTTAATGTTCAGGTTGATGGGTGTAGGGTCTACAGCGGCCCATGTGGCGCGTACGAAGCAGGAGGTCACAAGCGCGTGCGCTATTTTTACAAAACAGTTTATTTTAAAATGTTCTTTACACTCAGTATGACAATGTGCTTGCACAGTACTTTACAGTGGAGTGGGGCGAGACTCCGATTTGTACATTAAAAAAAGGAAAAAAAACTAAAAAACAAAACAACGTATAATCAGTCTTTCTGTGGAGAGAAAGGAGGATGAAACAATGAGGGGAAAATAAAATAAAACAAAAAACAAACCCAAACACACGCGCACACACACACACATACAATCACACATACATACATGATCACACAATCACACGCACCCCCCCCACCACCTTTAAACCTGACCCAACACAGAGAGCTGTGGAAAGCGTGGCTGCTATGGGAACGCCGCTGCTGCTGGCAGGATCGACTCGCGTCCCGAAGGCGCGTCGGGCGTGTGCGCATAATTACACATATTTACACGATAGACCAGGAACTCCACAGTCCTTTTACAAAGTCTCTGCTTATTTAAATGGTCTCAAAAACTATTTCTCAATATATTCACATATAAAGCAATATAATACATGTTCGGAAGGGAGGAGGAGGGGGCGGGGCTTAATGCAAACCAAAGAGACGGTCGGGTTGGCGGGCGAGTTCATGAAGGGGCGAGAGCTTATGGGAGGGTAACCCTGATCGACTCGAAGACGGGGAGGACGAGAGAGAAGGATCTTCACATTTATGCCTGCGAGTGAAAGAGCCACGGTTATAATGAGGGGTCATGTAAAAGGGGCTCGTTTAAAACAGCGAATGCTACATCTCCCCCCCTCCCACCGGCGGCGAGGAGGGTAAAAGTTGGGCCGAGGGCGGCTTAGAGTGGATGGAGAGCGCATCCTTCACGCTTTGATTCACTAAAAGCTGTAAAAAAGAAAGAGAGAGAGAGAAAGAAAGAGGAAAAAAACCTAAACGGGGGACGCGGAGACACGTCCCCAGAGCCACGTCGGTTATTTGATGCTTTGAGTGAAGTTGAGAACTTTCTGCTATCCTGAGACCGTCATTGGTCCTGAAACTGTCTCTCTGAACCGCTCCAGCAGTTCTCCTTCGTCCTCCTGTCAGCCTCGGCCGGCGGCTGGTTGGGAGACGCCTGCCTCCTCGGGTCGGACAGCCGGCGGCGAACGAGGCGGAAAACGACAACAAAGAAACGGAGACACGGGCTAGGGTGGCGGAGGGAAGCCGGGTCCAGGAGGTGGGAGGCCGAGAGCGAGCATGATGTGGGAACCGTAGTCGTGGAGAGGTAATCGCGGAAGAAGGCTAAAAGCGTACATGATCGTCAGGACAACAGTCTGTGTAGCACCCTAAGAGTGTGTGTGTGTGTGTGTGTGTGTGTGTGTGTGTGTGTGTCCTCTGCTGTGCTGGCTGTTGGGACGTTCTCCTCATGATAGCAACGACAATAAGAACCACGTCAACAGTAATTGATCTCGTGTCCTCGCCGGCGGCCGGGCCTTCAGAGCAGCAGTTAGGACGTGTTAGAATAGAGTCAGTATTAAAAAAAACAGGAGGGTCCGCATTTCCGCAGGGGCGGGGGTCGCCTGCTTCGGACGCCGAACGCTCGGGACGGCTAGTCCAGCTCGGTGTCCTCTTTGGGCCGGTATACTGGGCCGAACTTCTGCATGTACTTCTTGATGTACTCCTTGGTCTTGTGTTTGACGTTCTCGTTGCACTCCAGGTCCTCGGGGTTCTTGCAGGACTTCAGCTCCTTGTTCATCACGCCATGAGTCAGCTGCAAACACAGGACAGGATTTAGAGTTTAGACCAGGGCTGCAGCTATCGATTGTTTTAATAATCGAGTATTCTATCGATTATTCCATCGACTAATCGGACAATTATATATATATATATATATATATATATATATATATATATATATATATATATATATATGTGTGTGTTGTTTAATTAAAGAGCAATAGTAAATATAAAAGACAAAATAAGACAGGTTTCTTAACATGTACTGCTTAAATTGTATATAGTACAGTTTAAAGAAAACATTTTAATAATAACTATTATTGAAATTTTTTACTAGACCTATATATCATACTATAAGTTCAGAGGACAAGCTACTGTACACTTGCTGACCAGCTTACTCCAAACTAACTAAACTGAATAATCTCGCTGTTACTGGATTTGGTGCATTTTAGGCTCCAAACTGCTACAAACACCACCTGATATTTAGTATACTGTGTATTTTATGTAGGGCTGCAGCTATCGATTATTTTAGTAATCGAGTATCTATTAATTATTCCATCGATTAATTGGATAAAAATATCTATATTTTTAATTAAAGAGCAATAGTAAAAAAATATTTAACATAAAATAATACAGGTTTCTTAACATTTTATTGCTTAAATTGCATATAGTACAGTTTTAAAGTAAACATTTTAATAATTACTATAATTGAAATGTATTACTAGACGTATGTATCATACTATAAGTTCACAAGACTGGTTACTCTACACTCAGTTACTACACTGAAGCTTGTCCTACACTTGCTGACCAACTTACTCCAAACTAACTGAACTGAATTTACTCGCTGTCACTGGATTTGGTGCATTTTAGGCTCCAAATTACAATAAACACCTGATATTTAGTTTACTGTGCATTTTACGTAGGGCTGCAGGTATCGATTATTTTAGTAATCGAGTATTCTATCGATTATTCCATCGATTAATCGGATAAAAATATATATATTTTTAATTAAAGAGCAAGAGTAAAAAATATTTAACATAAAATAATACAGGTTTCTTAACATTTTATTGCTTAAATTGCATATAGTACAGTTTTAAAGAAAACATTTTAATAATAACTATTATTGAAATTTATTACTAGACCTACAAGTTCAATAGACTGGCTACTGTACACTCAGTTACTATACTGAAGCTTGTCCTACACTTGCTGACAAGCTTACTCCAAACAAACTAAACTGAATTTTCTTGCTGTATTAGATTTGGTGCATTTTAGGCTCCCAGACTGTCAGCTTCAAAACGAGACCAAACTTGTGTTTTTCCGTCAATCCGATCGTTAATAATCTGCCATTTTGTGGAAGGAATACTCCGGAGATCCGTCAGATCAGAATAAAAGCCATCAAATTAAAAAAAAAAAACTAAAATATGGTACATTTTGAACCATTTTACACACATCCCCTTAAAGCACCGCCCTTCTTCTTTCCAATGCCATGTCAATCAGGTGTGGAGATATCTGGACGCGTAACCGAGAAGGCGGGTGGTTCAGGAAAACGGGTGTGTTTTGTAAAAGAAATCAACTTTTTTGGTGACTGTAGACACATGCAGACACATTTTTCTAAAAGAAGTCGTCTTGGGGCACAAACTATTTTTGGTAGGCACTAAAATTGAAATTCTAAAATGAAAATTTGAAAAGCGCCTGTTTTTTTTGTTGTTTTCAGCATACTTGGACCATTGCAGATCAATTTCAATGCCTTTTAGTGCTTTCTAGTACAAATTTGAAGGCTTTTCAGGAACATTACATCATAAAAATTCCACTAGTTTATGCAGTGTTTTAGTAAAAAGCTTCAAGATTTCAGTATGTATTTTCAGGCGGAAAAGGTTAAACAATGGGGTTTTAGCACCCCACATGAACGAAAGTTTTTTTTTTTTAATTGTTGATTGTTTCCCAGTCAGTAGCGTACTCGATAACGTCAACTCGCGCTTCGTTAACACGTCAGTTAAGATATTATCGTATATCACACACTCGTACTTCCAGGTTTCATTTCATGTTTTATTTGATCTCTTATTGTGTGTTTACACGTCTGTTCACACTTCAAGTGAGTGACTGGAGTTTTTTTTTTTTGGTATTGTATCTCTTCAATTTTGGCTCAGCTGGTTTTATTCTGCGGCTGCTAAGCAGCACCAAGTTCCTCGGTATGCGCGTCTCAGAGGACCTGTCCTGGAGCAACAACACAGCATCCCTGGCTCACAAGCATGAGCTGAGAAGAGCTAGACAGCTTTGTCCACCAGGCTGTCAGGATGCCCAACTATCTCCCTGCATATTAGTCAATAGGGCTTGTATTCGCAAGAACCTGGTGATGGGATATGCATCACTGAGAATGGATTACAACACTGCCATCTAGTGGCCAGAGGTTTAAACACAACACACAATGATTCACTGTCTGCCAGGAATCTTTGCATCACTACTGTGTTTTTGAGAATCGATACAGTATCACTAATATAATATCGCGATACTCGATATATTGATATTTTTTACATCCCTAATGGACAAAGCTGACTTTAACAACTTTGCATGAACTATATGCATCACGGACAAAGCAATGAAACCCATCGTTATTATCTGCTCCATCATGATTGGCTGGCCAACCTAAATGTAACCAATCAGGGCGGCACAAGCACTGCTACGCCTTCTGAGACTGTACAGATGCTTTAGCACCAAGGAGCTGCTTGGAGAAGCAAAATAAGTATGCTATGGTGTTGACTTCCCTCGCTGGTGAGGACATATCATAAACATTTGTCACCCAAGTACAGGCAAAGTGTTCACACCAGTCAAAACAAACCAAATTAAAGAAAAATGTGCGCCAAGTGGAGTTCCTTACCTTCCTGGCGAGGTGTTTGAAGTCCTCGGTGTTGCAGATGCGGCCCAGTTTACAGTCAGGCTTTCGGTACGGATTAAGGCACTGCACAATGAACTGGGACATCTGAGCAGAGAGGAGGGAAGGTCAACAGAGGTCAGACGATGGTGAACGTGCTGCCTTTACCAGAACAACTGTGACTCAAACGGTAACGTCTTCTCAGTGTATGGCTGAACTCGCTGGGTAAAGCATTTTCAGATGATGTTGCAGCCTAAATGAAAACTAAAGGAATGAGAAAGAAGAAGCGCACCTCCTTGCGGAAGACTTCTTTACTTTTCTTTGCGAGCTCGCTGGAGGTGTCTGCCTCGGCTGTCTTGGTGGAGAACTGTAAACAGAGGCAGGTTCAGGTTACAACACAACACGGGTTAAGCAGACTTGTCTATGCATAGCAAGTACGAGAAGGGTCCAGCTGCAGCAGGGGCGTACTTCTACAAGCAGAAACGGCCCCCGACCAAACCGGCTTGAACAGAACCGCCCCCAACGGTTCCAATTTTACAATTCAACAAACAAGCAGGACTAATCAATAAACTAAAGATCTAAACCCACCCCAACCCACCACATCAGCTATGCCAGCGAGAGAGAGGGGGAAAAAAAAAGCAGCACCTTCATACATTTTGTAAACATTTACATATTTCATGCCCAAATAACACTTGTATGATCTTGCTGGTCCTCTAGATAGGCACGGAAGGGATTCCAAATATCTGAGAATCTACTAGAATTCCCAGCACATTCATATCTGATCTTCTGGATATGCAATGTACTACAGAGCTTGTTCAACCAAGTCTCAAACTTCGGTACAATTTCTTTGTAAAACACTACAGTAACTGCTACTAACCTGAAATACCTTCTTCTCTGTTACAATTTACAGTCACATGCGTTATAACAATGTTTTTAGGCATGACAACACACACACACACACACACACACACACACACACACACCAGTGGGATGCTCTTTAATTCTCTTTACTAGTTGCTTCACTGTATTATAATGTTAGTGTGTTCTGCGTTTGTAAGCACTAGAGCCACCTACTGTTACAGAAACTATATAACACATACATCACAGTTACTTTAGTTTTATAATTCAATAATTCTACAATCACAGGTAACGTGAAATCACCAAATCGAATATTATTAACCGACTCTGGAAGGACTGGAAAGTGTCAGTCATGCCGCTTATGACTAACTTTGGAAATAAAACGTAACTAAAACATAAAATCAACACTACAGTTTGTATTTTTGTAAACGATGAATATTGTGAAACGTGTCCAGACAGATAGGAGACGTTCAAATACGGCCAAA
Source organism: Megaleporinus macrocephalus (assembly GCA_021613375.1). Lineage (NCBI taxonomy): Eukaryota > Metazoa > Chordata > Actinopteri > Characiformes > Anostomidae > Megaleporinus > Megaleporinus macrocephalus. The sequence continues at coordinate 5,200,644 of CM038705.1, forward strand.
TTAATAAATACGGCTTACGGACGAATTTCATAGTACAAGTTGCAAACTCTACTGTAGAGGGCGCAATTTTATGGTGAGGAAAGTGCCTCTTCGGACAGGAAAGCGAGAAACCACAGGAAAGCAGAACCAGCGAAAACAAGGAACTGATCATGGTGTAGCCAGTGCGGCAGAGGGGTGATTCTGTGTTGAAGCAAATGAAAAAGCGAGGATGTTCTTGTTTTAGCCAATGAAAACGAGTGGGTGTTCCTGAAAACAGTATAGCCAAGAACAGGAACGCCCCCGGCTGCAGACTAACGATACTGACCATCACAGCACTGGGCGGTGAAGGCTCTATGCTTATTTTTAGGGGTGTAATGATCAGGGCTGTGTATTGGCAAGAACCTGGCGATACAATATGTATCGTGATACGGCAGTCACAATTCAATATATCGCGATACTGCAAGTAAAGTATAAAGTTATATCCTACTATTAAAACACACCACTGTATGAACAGGTTTGACTTGAATGCTTACAATAACATAGCACCCTTGTGCTGCTTGTTAATGTTGGAGTGGAGCTAAAAACAGATTACAACACTGCCATCTAGTGGTCAGAGGTTTAAACACAGCACACAATGAGAAACCTGTGTATGGATACTGTATTTTTGAGAATTGATACAGTATCATAAACATAATATCCTCATATTTAATATTTCCTTACACCCCTAGTAATTAAGCACAGGTTCAAGTTTTATACGCTCCGTTCCTCTGCGTTGACTATGTACCAGAAAAGTCCCAAACTGATGAAAAGTAAACCTAAAGATATAAGAACTGTACAAAGATGGGTCCTGAGATCCACAGTAGGACTACGGATTTGCCGAGATGACGCCTTTCGACAATGCTCTTAAGCGTTCACCCAACCGAACGCCTTCATTCGGCGTGACCCGCTCTTTTTCCCCTCCTTCTAAACTCGTCTCAGATGGGAGAAACGTTTTAGATTGAAGTCAAAACCAGGGTCGTTTCAACTTGGAGGCAAATTAAAGCATTTGAAGACACGAATGTGCCTTTCCTTAACCCCAAAGTGCTGTCTGCGAGGACGAGCTGCAGCTGTTACCCATTACGGTCTGCCGCATCTTCAATTAGACAGAGAGGCCAGAGCGACCTCAGAGCCTGGAGGCAACTCCAGGACAAGCCAGCTCCGCTCCAGATCTTCACTGCTTACAATTAAAGACACATTCGGGTGAAAGAGATAGCTCATTTACGCCAGGACGCCTGTAAATCGCAGTCCGTCAGACATGTTTGGTGCTACTTTAGTTTAAGCGCTGGATCTACACGCTCGCCTTAAACTACTGTGATATTCAGTTGTCTGTAAGAACTAACCGATGCATATCTGGTTCAAGAGCCAATATCCAACATTCTTCCTCGACATCTGTGTATCTATGCACCAAATATAGTCTCCATTCATTTTTGTATGGCACTGGAATTCCTTACAACTGGCCAGTTGATGGCGCTAAACAATCTAACCATTATGGGTGCGGTGCTGGCGTATCAGCAGGTCTGGACTTACACGACTGGCCAAAGACTTGCAGTGGTTTACCAGCCTATCAATATATATATATATATATATATATATATATATATATATATATATATATATATATATATATATATATATATATATATATATATATACACTACCAAATAAATACATAAATAAATAAATAAATACATAAATAAATAAATAAAAATAAAACATTCTTGTCATCGTTCCAAGACAAAGCACTAGAGAGAAGCAACAAATCCGGCCCTCCATTGTGTGTGGGTTTGCCAATAAGCTTCCCTTACTCGTTAGCTAAGTTAAATTAAATACCTTTGAGGGGTTTTCATCATATGTCGGAGTCCCCAGGTCCATCTCAGCCTCATGCTCCACACTGGCCTCTTCCCCAGCACCCTCCCAGCTAGGAGGGTCCCACTGCGTTTGCCTGAAAGACACAGAGCATAGCTTATTAGATCTCCCTCTGCAGAAAATCATCATTAATTATATTATATTACAGACCAAGTGCTCAATTTTGTACGGAACTAACTGTACGCAATACAACACAAATAGAATACATAGGTATTTTTTGTACCGCTTAAATAATAATAATAATAATAATAATAAGATTAATAATAAGATTATTAGAACTGAAGAATATGACTTTTTGTTTGGGGCATGGAGGTAGCGCTCCATTCACTGCGTGAGCCACTACAAGTTACTGTTCATAACAATGACCCCAATGACAGAAGCCTTGGCCTCAGTGGAAAGAAACAGCACCATCTTGTGGCTAAAGGCAGAAAGGCTAATCTGTAATCTAGTAGTCTGACAATAAATGCATAAACAAACATGAATGAATGAATGAATGAAATGAATGAATGAATACAGTCCTCCTTGTATGTACAATATTTTTAAACCCAAAATATTGAATCCCTTTCATCTAGTGTGCAGGGAGAGTGTGTTCTGAGCATGCCTAGCAATGACACCAGTAACTGAGTAAACAGCCCCATCTTGTGGACAGAAATACAGAGAGGCTATATGTGTGTGTGTGTGTGTGTGTGTGTGTGTGTGTGTGTGTGTGTGTGTGTGTGCGTGTGTGTTTCGTGTGTATATAGTTATACAATGTGAATTTAAATATTACAACAAAATATTTTGTCAATCATTACATAATAAACCATTGATACCTGGGCTCTGGTGTGTCATTACAATGTAAACTCCAAATATCATAATATCTTATATTTTACACAGATTTTATTACTGTCTCAATATTTTCTGGTTACAGCAAAGCACTTTGGCATCACCTGCCATATGTGCAGTTATAAAGTATACAATGGGAATATTTAATATTCTAGTTATACACTAGTTAGTCATTATGTAATATAGTGCACATACGCACTTCTGGAAATTCTTGGTCAAGCTATCGACCCAAAGCTTGAGATTGACCTCATTCTAGACACATTTCTTTATTCCTGTTTACAGCTTCATATCTGAGAGCAATCATTCTGAACGTTTATCTGAACTCGGCCCATTAAACAACCGTGTTGAACTCCTAACTGAATGGAGATGCAGTTACAGTCTCGGTGGTAGAGTTCGGTACCTGGTGGCTATGTGGTAGTAATAGATCTTCCCCTCAGGGTCCCGTGCTGCCTTCCAGTTCGGAGGCAGGATGATGGTTTTAGGTTTGGGGGGTGAAGGTGGAGGCAGGTCCATGATGTTGTTGGGTACGATCATCTCCTGCAGGGAAAACAATCAGACCAACAAGAGGACAGGGTTATGAGAGTGTGGGCGTTTAGACTGTCCAATTATACGGAACAGGGGGAGGTGGGCAAGCTTATTAAGCTCTGTATATAGAAAGTAAAGCCGAACCGTTCCAGTGGCACAATTTTAAGGTTTTTTGGTAGAGATGGAAGGATTGATCGGCTATATATCGGTATCAGCCAATTTTGAATCAAAATGTGATCGGCCGATATTTCTCCAATGTAGCCGACCCCGAGAGCCGATCGATGGCGTAAAACAAATGAGCTTAATTTCTGTATTTCCAGCTAGGGTTTCATTGAAACCCCCTCCGGTCAGCTCCCTGCAATTCCTATCTGAACCACTAGGTGGAAACACACACTGTAAATGCATCTGTAAAAAAAAAAAATCTGTAAACGCACAGCTAGCACAAAACAAATAACCCAGAACACCTACAGACCAGATCTGACCGGTACAAACAGAACAGCAGCAACAATTCAATATTCTACATTTAATGATTACTGATTTAGTTTAAAACAACAGAGTCTGAGTTTAATGACTGCAGTTTTTACTGTATTTATTTAATTAACTTTTTTAGTTTTAAATTAGGGTCTAAATGTAATGATTACAGATTGTCGTTTATAATAACAGTCTGTGTTTAATGACTGCAGTTTTTACTGCATTTATTTAATTAGCTTTTTTAGTTTTAAATTAGTGTCTAAATGTAATGATTACAGATTGTCGTTTATAATAACAGAGTCTGTGTTTAATGACTGCAGTTTCTACTGCATTTATTTAATTAGTTTTTTTAGTTTTAAATTAGTGTCTAAATGTAATGATTACAGATTGTCGTTTATAATAACAGAGTCTGTGTTTAATGACTGCAGTTTTTACTGCATTTATTTAATTAGTTTTTTTAGTTTTAAATTAGTGTCTAAATGTAATGATTACAGATTGTCGTTTATAATAACAGAGTCTGTGTTTAATGACTGCAGTTTTTACTGCATTTATTTAATCAGCTTTTTTAGTTTTAAATTAGTGTCTAAATGTAATGATTACAGATTGTCGTTTATAATAACAGAGTCTGTGTTTAATGACTGCAGTTTTTACTGCATTTATTTAATTATCTTTTTTAGTTTTAAATTAGTGTCTAAATGTAATGATTACAGATTTAGTTTAAAATAACAGAGTCTGTGTTTAATGACTGCAGTTTTTACTGCATTTATTTAATTATCTTTTTTAGTTTTAAATTAGGGTCTAAATGTAATGATTACAGATTGTCGTTTATAATAACAGAGTTTGTGTTTAATGACTGCAGTTTTTACTGCATTTATTTAATTATCTTTTTTAGTTTTAAATTAGTGTCTAAATGTAATGATTACAGATTTAGTTTAAAATAACAGAGTCTGTGTTTAATGACTGCAGTTTTTACTGTATTTATTTAATTAGCTTTTTTAGTTTTAAATTAGTGTCTAAATGTAATGATTACAGATTGTCGTTTATAATAACAGAGTCTGTGTTTAATGACTGCAGTTTTTACTGTATTTATTTAATTATCTTTTTTAGTTTTAAATTAGGGTCTAAATGTAATGATTACAGATTGTTGTTTATAATAACAGAGTCTGTGTTTAATGACTGCAGTTTTTACTGCATTTATTTAATTAGCTTTTTTAGTTTTAAATTAGGGTCTAAATGTAATGATTACAGATTGTCGTTTATAATAACAGAGTCTGTGTTTAATGACTGCAGTTTTTACTGTATTTATTTAATTATCTTTTTTAGTTTTAAATTAGGGTCTAAATGTAATGATTACAGATTGTCGTTTATAATAACAGAGTTTGTGTTTAATGACTGCAGTTTTTACTGCATTTATTTAATTATCTTTTTTAGTTTTAAATTAGTGTCTAAATGTAATGATTACAGATTTAGTTTAAAATAACAGAGTCTGTGTTTAATGACTGCAGTTTTTACTGTATTTATTTAATTAGCTTTTTTAGTTTTAAATTAGTGTCTAAATGTAATGATTACAGATTGTCGTTTATAATAACAGAGTCTGTGTTTAATGACTGCAGTTTTTACTGCATTTATTTAATTAGTTTTTTTAGTTTTAAATTAGGGTCTAAATGTAATGATTACAGATTGTCGTTTATAATAACAGAGTCTGTGTTTAATGACTGCAGTTTTTACTGCATTTATTTAATTAGTTTTTTTAGTTTTAAATTAGGGTCTAAATGTAATGATTACAGATTGTTGTTTATAATAACAGAGTCTGTGTTTAATGACTGCAGTTTTTACTGCATTTATTTAATTAGCTTTTTTAGTTTTAAATTAGTGTCTAAATGTAATGATTACAGATTGTCGTTTATAATAACAGTCTGTGTTTAATGACTGCAGTTTTTACTGCATTTATTTAATTAGTTTTTTTAGTTTTAAATTAGGGTCTAAATGTAATGATTACAGATTGTTGTTTATAATAACAGAGTTTGTGTTTAATGACTGCAGTTTTTACTGCATTTATTTAATTAGCTTTTTTAGTTTTAAATTAGTGTCTAAATGTAATGATTACAGATTGTCGTTTATAATAACAGTCTGTGTTTAATGACTGCAGTTTTTACTGCATTTATTTAATTAGCTTTTTTAGTTTTAAATTAGGGTCTAAATGTAATGATTACAGATTGTCGTTTATAATAACAGAGTCTGTGTTTAATGACTGCAGTTTTTACTGCATTTATTTAATTATCTTTTTTAGTTTTAAATTAGGGTCTAAATGTAATGATTACAGATTGTCGTTTATAATAACAGAGTCTGTGTTTAATGACTGCAGTTTTTACTGCATTTATTTAATTAGTTTTTTTAGTTTTAAATTAGTGTCTAAATGTAATGATTACAGATTGTCGTTTATAATAACAGAGTCTGTGTTTAATGACTGCAGTTTTTACTGCATTTATTTAATTAGTTTTTTTAGTTTTAAATTAGTGTCTAAATGTAATGATTACAGATTGTCGTTTATAATAACAGAGTCTGTGTTTAATGACTGCAGTTTTTACTGCATTTATTTAATTAGCTTTTTTAGTTTTAAATTAGTGTCTAAATGTAATGATTACAGATTTAGTTTAAAATAACAGAGTCTGTGTTTAATGACTGCAGTTTTTACTGTATTTATTTAATTATCTTTTTTAGTTTTAAATTAGGGTCTAAATGTAATGATTACAGATTGTTGTTTATAATAACAGAGTTTGTGTTTAATGACTGCAGTTTTTACTGCATTTATTTAATTAGCTTTTTTAGTTTTAAATTAGTGTCTAAATGTAATGATTACAGATTTAGTTTAAAATAACAGAGTCTGTGTTTAATGACTGCAGTTTTTACTGTATTTATTTAATTAGCTTTTTTAGTTTTAAATTAGTGTCTAAATGTAATGATTACAGATTGTCGTTTATAATAACAGAGTCTGTGTTTAATGACTGCAGTTTTTACTGCATTTATTTAATTATCTTTTTTAGTTTTAAATTAGGGTCTAAATGTAATGATTACAGATTGTCGTTTATAATAACAGAGTCTGTGTTTAATGACTGCAGTTTTTACTGCATTTATTTAATTATCTTTTTTAGTTTTAAATTAGGGTCTAAATGTAATGATTACAGATTGTTGTTTATAATAACAGAGTCTGTGTTTAATGACTGCAGTTTTTACTGCATTTATTTAATTATCTTTTTTAGTTTTAAATTAGTGTCTAAATGTAATGATTACAGATTTAGTTTAAAATAACAGAGTCTGTGTTTAATGACTGCAGTTTTTACTGCACTTATTTAATTAGCTTTTTTAGCTTTAAATTAAGGGTCTAAATGTAATGATTACAGTTTTGGAAATATTTGTTTGATGTACTTTGTTTATTTACTGTTAATTTAGTTAAAAATATTATGCTGTTTCACATGAGCTCGTTAAAAATGGTAATAATCAGTTTAGATCGTATTTTATGACTTTCTTGCGCTAATAACTATATGTAGCCCTGCTGTGGCATATAGCCCCGCCCTCGATCGGTATCGGCTGATCGCGCTCAAAGGTGATTGGCGAACGGAATCGGCCTCAAAACCGCTGATCGGTCCATCTCTACTTTTTGGAGCTAGAACTGTTTCAAATTAACACCAGTCAGTTTCCAATTGGCCAGAAGGCTGACTGGTGAGATGCTCTAGCCTGATTGGTCAGAGGACACTCCATGCCACCAACTGGCCAGCAAACATGCCAAATTAAAAGCAAGTATGAGGCAGTCTATTCCTGAGAGCGTGTATACAGGCACCTTCTTATCTGATACTACATTAAGGCAGAGCAGCACCCCCTGGTGGTAGCTGTGTTACCTGTTGCACGGTCTGAGATGTGACTATTGTGGTGACTGTGCCGCCCTGCTGGACCACCACACCCTGCTGGTGTCCAGTGTAGACCTGCTGACCGTGCAGGTAGCCAGTGGTCGGTTCAGTGTACGTCTGCGCAGACACAAAAACAGGACGCCATGAGCAACTGCGCTTGTACACAACGAAGCATACGAAGAATCAGTGCGCGATGTCCCGTACCTGTATGACTGGAGTGTTGGTCTGCGGGTATCCTGCGGGGATGCTGTAGATGGTCTGGCATGGCTGGCCCTGGTAGTAGATGGCGGTCTGCGGCTGGGCTGTGGTGGAGTACTGTTGCGTGGGCTGCGTCTGCACGGTGACGGCCTGCTGCGTGTTAGGGTCCCACAGCGTGGCGTAGCCCTGCTGACCCTGCACCTGCGGGCTGGCCGTCTGCGCCGGCACAGACAGGACGGCCACGCCGGGGTCCTGCGCCGGCACCCCGGGCTGGACGAAAGGTTGCGGCTGCGCGGCGTGAGCGGGTATGTGGGCGGCCTGGGTGGTGCTGGAGGCGGGCGAGGCCAGGCCGATGTCGGCGATCAGCGTCTGGGCAGGACTCTGTTCGAGTGAAGCTGCACAGAGCGACTCCACGGGCGGGGTGGGAAGCAGAACCTTGCCCGCGTTGGGGTTGGAAGGGTCCACGTAGGTTTGAATGGGGTAACCAGGCGGGTAGGTCATAAACCCGGCGCTGGAGGAGTAGACGAGTGGATCGAACGCTAGCCTCTGAAGCTGCTGCTGTTGCTGCTGCTGCTGTTGTTGTTGCTGTTGCTGCTGTTGCTGCTGTTGTTGTTGCTGCTGTTGCTGCTGTTGTTGTTGTTGTTGTTGCTGTTGTTTCTGAGCCTCCCTCTGAGCCACCTCCTGCTCAAACAGTTTCCGACGCTCCTCGGTGGAGAGCTTGTTACGGGACTCTTTCGTCCGAGGCTTCTTCTTGCTGTTGCTGCCCTGATCATAACTACAGGAAGAACCAGAGGTCAGCATTTACACAGTAAAGAAGTAGATTCATGTTGGTGCTTCTGCTGGTTAAGATAAACAGAACCGTTCCTGAGTGGTTCTGGTGTGAGATGCTCTGTTCTAGAGAACCGTATCAAATTAAACTTCACAGTGGTGGTCAATGGAACCAGACGTCCACAAGAAATTAGTATCAATACACTGCCTGATGCCTGACACACAGGTTTAGGATGAAGTTCCAGCTACAAATGTCTCTAAATCCATTTATTTTACTGTATTCAGGGTGAAAGGATGTAAAATAGCCCCCAAAGAAAACTTCATATAAATGTTGATGATGGGAAAACAATGGAAATGATGATAATAAACAAAATAAAATGTTTATATTTGTGTTGTAGACTCTGTGACGTCTGGTTACCATCACCACCACTGTAAAGACTAGGGCTGTGTATTGGCAAGAACCTGGCAATACAATAAGTATTGTGATCACGATTCAATATATCTCTATATATTGCGATACTGCAAACAAAGTGATATACTGTGATTTTTCAAATCCTACTATTAAAAAAGACCACTATATAAACAGGTTTATCAATGCTTACAATAGAATTGCGCCCTTGTGCTGCTTGTTAATGTTGGAGTGGAGCTGAAAATGGATTGCAACACTGCCATCTAGTGGTCAGAGGTTTAAACACAACACACAATGATTTACTGTCTGCCAGGAATCTGTGTATGGATACTGTGTTTTTGAGAATCGATACAGTATCACGAAACATAATATCCTGATATTCAATATTTTTGATATTTTCTTACACCCCTAGTAAAGACATAAGTAGGCTTTCTGCACTTCGTTAACATGTCAATCACTGATAATACAGGAATGTTGGAATTCCCCTTTAACTGTATGTTTTTCATCACTGGACTGTCTTTTTGAATTAAACCGGCTGGTTCTTGTTACTGAGCCTTTGCTTGTTTGTTAATAATTATTTTAAAAAGAGTTTTAATGAACAACAGTCCACGTTCTTCGTGGTTCTGGTGCACGTTTCTTGTGCTTGGCTCAAAATGTAGAACAAACTGTTCCCACTGTTCTAAGTATCTGCTGTGGGAGAACAGCCATGATGAGCTCAGAGCTGTTTACTCAACTCCGCCTACTTGCCCTTTAAACTACTTTAACCCTGACAAGTGTGTTTACAGGCCAGGGAGCTTCCTGATCCTGACGGTATTCCATCATACGAGCCCTTTAAACAACAGACTGGATTTGCTTCAACCCGTCTGGATCTTACCGATCCTCGTTCCGGCGGCTGCTCCTCTCGTAGGCCGAGGCAGGCGGCGGTGAAACGGAGCCTCGCCTCCGCCTCCTCTCGGCGCTGCGCAGCATGGACCGCTCTAGATCCCTCTCCCGCTCTCGCTCCCACTCTCTCTCCCAGTCGCGCTCTCGCTCGCGGTCCCGCTCTCGCTCCCGTTCTCTCTCGCGCTCTCGGCTGCTGGACGGCGTGCGGGGGGTCAGCATGGCTTCTCGGTCCCTGCTGCGGTCTGTTTGAGGGGGAAAAGCAGAGATCAGTTAAAGCCTCGCTCAGAAAATAAGCAGCAAATCTTACTGAGGCCTACGGGTACATGACTAATCTCTGTTACCAGAGATGGAAAGATCGATCGGCTATGTATCAGTGATCGGTCGAAATTTCTCCAGTGTAGTCGATCCTGAGAGCCGATCGATGGCGTTAAACAAATGAGTCTAATTTCTGTATTTCCAGCTAGTGTTTCATCCAGTAAGAGGAGCCCTCCGGCCAGCTCCCTGCAATTCCTATCTGAACCACTAGGTGGAAATACATACCCTTTTATTTTCCACAGACTGACTAAAGCAGCGGCCTCACGAGAACAGTTTGTAGCGTTCACAGCATGTACTGATAGAAAACATGTCGTCCGTCTGGTAGTGTTTACCCTATGTGACTCAGACTCACCCAGGACGTTTTTAAAAATTGTAAAATCAACGTGTCCCGTTGGGGAACCAAGACAAAGACATTTAACTAATGATGGAAGGATCGATCAGCTATGTATCGGTATCAGGCGATTTTTAATTGAAATATGAGATCGGCCGATATTTCTCCAGTTTAGCCGATCCCGAGAGCCGATCGATGGCGTTAAAACTATTTATGTATTTTCAGCTGGTGTTTCATCCAGGAAGAGGGGAAACCCCTCCCTGCAATTCCTATCTGAACCACTAGGTGGAAATACACACCCTTTCATTTTAGACAGACTGACTGAAGCAGCGGCCAAAAAATGCGCTGAAAGTAAGAATGTCCGCCTGGCTGTTTGTTACCGTATGTGACTCAGACTCATCCAGGACGTTTTTAAAATTAGTAAAATTAATGTGTCTCGTTGAGAAACCAAGACAAAGACATTTAACTCTATTAATCTGATACAACACTGTACACAGCTGAATACAGTGAGTATCAGTAAACAGCAGAGCTAGCACACACAGCTAACACAAAACAAACAACCCAGAACACCTACAGACCAGATCTGACTGGTACGAACAGAACAGCAGCTACAATTCAATATTCTACATTTAATAATTACAGATTTAGTTTATAATAACAGAGTCTGAGTTTAATGACTGCAGTTTTTACTGCTTTTATTTAATTAATTAGCTTTTTTTCATGTAATTTAGTTAAAAATATTATGCTGTTTCATATGATCTCGTTAAAAATGATAAACCAGTTTAGACCATGTCTATCTCTATCTGTTACTGTGCCTTTAAGTCTGATATATGCAAATGAGGGTGAACGGGCGGGACTTAATTAACATAGAAACTAAACTACAAAAACAAGTATCTGTATACAGACTGTTCTCTGCATTGTCTATATGTGGCCTGTGGAGTAAACAATACATTTAGATACTAACAGAGCCTACATGGTGTATTAAAACCCAAAACAAACATCAAAAAAATGAATAAAAAAAAGAAACAACAGAGGCGCAAGTCCTACCGCTTGATTCCTTCTCCACCTGACTCTTCTTTGGGATCCTGTACACCTCCTGAAAGACAACAACCACACAGTTACTCAGCGAGCGTTGATATTTAAGTAGCACTGCTGTCCAAAGAACAGGTCAGTACTTACACCGGGGTCACAAACTCTACTGTACATTTATATTTAAGAAGTAGATTCATGTTGGTGCTTCTGCTGGTTAAGATAAACAAAACCGTTCCTGAGTGGCTCTGGTGTGAGATGCTCTGTTCTAGAGGAACATACTGTATCAAACTTCACAGTGGAGGTCAATGGAACCAGACGTCCACCTCTAAAAGCTCCCTCACAGGAAGTCATTACAAGTTCACTGTTGTCCACCAGTGACGTCACACAGTAGCGTTCAGGAATTTCTGTAGTGAGTCGGTTTAAAAAATTCTATTTTAGAGCAAATTAAGCAGCAAATTTCATTTTAGGTCATGTTTATATATTTTTTAGGATCTAAAACAATGTTAAAATCACCAGCAGTGTCCATAAGTGGTGATTAGCCTTCAAACAGAACCAGGTTCTTGTGTTGGATGTGTCTGATATCAGGACCTCAGTTCAAACAGAACCAGGTTCTTGCGTTGGATATGTTTGATATATCAGGACCTCAGTTTAAACAGAACCAGGTTCTTGTGTTGGATATGTTTGATATATCAGGACCTCAGTTTAAACAGAACCAGGTTCTTGCGTTGGATATGTTTGATATTAGGACCTCAGTTTAAACAGAACCAGGTTCTTGCGTTGGATATGTTTGATATATCAGGACCTCAGTTTAAACAGAACCAGGTTATTGTGTTGGATATGTTTGATATTAGGACCTCAGTTTAAACAGAACCAGGTTCTTGCGTTGGATATGTTTGATATATCAGGACCTCAGTCTAAACAGAACCAGGTTCTTGTGTTGGATATGTTTGATATTAGGACCTCAGTTTAAACAGAACCAGGTTCTTGCGTTGGATATGTTTGATATCAGGACCTCAGTTTAAACAGAACCAGGTTCTTGCGTTGGATGTGTTTGATTTCAGGACTTCAGTTTAAACAGAACCAGGTTCTTGCGTTGAATATGTTTGATATATCAGGACCTCAGTTTAAACAGAACCAGGTTCTTGTGTTGGATATGTTTGATATCAGGACCTCAGTTTAAACAGAACCAGGTTCTTGTGTTGGATATGTTTAATATCAGGACCTCAGTTTAAACAGAACCAGGTTCTTGCGTTGGATATGTTTGATATCAGGACCTCAGTTTAAACAGAACCAGGTTCTTGAGTTGGATATGTTTGATATCAGGACCTCAGTTAAAACAGAACCAGGTTCTTGCGTTGGATATGTTTGATATATCAGGACCTCAGTTTAAACAGAACCAGGTTCTTGCGCTGGATATGTTTGATATCAGGACCTCAGTTTAAACAGAACCAGGTTCTTGAGTTGGATATGTTTGATATCAGGACCTCAGTTTAAACAGAACCAGGTTCTTGCGTTGGATGTGTTTGATTTCAGGACTTCAGTTTAAACAGAACCAGGTTCTTGCGTTGAATATGTTTGATATATCAGGACCTCAGTTTAAACAGAACCAGGTTCTTGCGTTGGATATGTCTGATATCAGGACCTCAGTTTAAACAGAACCAGGTTCTTGTGTTGGCTATGTTTGATATCAGGACCTCAGTTTAAACAGAACCAGGTTCTTGCGTCAGATATGTTTGATATCAGGACTTCAGTTTAAACAGAACCAGGTTCTTGCGTTGGCTATGTTTGATATATCAGGACCTCAGTTTAAACAGAACCAGGTTATTGTGTTGGATATGTTTGATATTAGGACCTCAGTTTAAACAGAACCAGGTTCTTGCGTTGGCTATGTTTGATATCTCACCTTCAGGTCCTTCCAGCTGTCCAGCAATCGTGCAGCCATCTCGCTGATGTCAGCAGCTCTGACTGGAGGCTCCTGGCTCCTCTCACTCTCCACATCAGACACAGCCTCCTCCTCGTCCTGGGACGGCGTGCCCACCGCCGCACCTTCGCCCACCGCCGTCGAACCTTCCGCAGCTGCGGCGGCACCCAAGGGCGGACCCTCCAGCGATGCAGGGGGTGGAACAGGAGCGGAGCTCTCTACAGGAACCGTAGTAACCTCTGTTGACGTGTTCTCTGCGGGGGTGCTTGCAGGACCTGGTGGAAGGGTGGCCGAGGCCAGAGTTGAGGTATCTGATGCTGTGCTAATAGCTGTAGTGTCGGAAGCAGGTGTGGTTTCTGTGGTGACTTCAGAAGGTTCCACAGCCAGGTCAGCGTTTGCTGCAGAACCAACCATGTTCACATCTGGAGCTGAAGCCGAGGGCTCAGAAGACTCGCTCTCGGCAGAGGGTTCACTGCTGACGGTCCCCACGTCGGGGGCTTCCACAGAGGTGCTAGCATCTTCTTCAGCTTTGACGCTGGGAGGACCACAGGGCTGATCTTCTGCAGGGGTCTCCGACTGGCTGTTTAACTCGGCAGGCTCAGGTTCACACGTGGTCTCCTCCACCACGGTCGTCTCCTCAACCAGAACGGTTTGGTTCTCCTCAACCTGAACTTGTTGGTCATCCTCGTTCTTGATGGTCTCTTTCTCCTCAGCTTCCTGCTCCTCCGGCTCATCTAGCTTCCCACCCTCTTCCACTTCTTCTGGCTTGGACTGCGCACTCTCCTCAGCGTCTGAAGGCTTCGCCGACGCCTCTCCTTCAGCCTGGGTCTCCGCGTTGGTCTCTGGTTTCTTGTCTGCCGTGTCCACTCTGACCTCTATCTGCGACGACTCCTCCTCCATCTCCTCCTCCTCTTCTTCGTCCTCCTCCTTACCGTCTGAGGCTTTGCTGCCATCGGAGAGAGCGCTGTCCAGGCTGTTCTCGCTGATGATCTTCAGGCGACGGTAGACGGCACGTTTGGGCGTGTCTCCGTCCAGCTCCGGGGCCAATTTAGCAGGGGGTCCGTCAGGGGTGTTTAAAGGTGTCTGGGCTCGGGAGGTGCTCTCGCTGGAGTAACCATCCTGCTCCGTAGGCTGGCCAAGTGGATGGCTTTGGGCCCAGCGCTGGATGAACTGCAGCACACGACTCTCCTCCAGCATGTTCTTGGTGGAGATGGGCAGCACGGCCAGAGCTTTCATTATCTGCAAGGAGTTCCACAGCACAGGTGTTCAAGGAGAACAAAGACATTTTACAATATATCTTATACACAATTATGTTTTATATATATATATATATATATATATATATATATATATATATATATATATATATATATATATATATATATGGGTGTGTCTCAAATCCTAGTGAGTGTCTAAGTAGGCTGTCTAGGTAGCAGCTGTGTAAGTAGCAGTGTTCTCTCCTCATCTCTCCTCATAAAACAGATTACTGAGACGCTCTAGTTAGAGAGAGACTGCGTCACGGCTTGTTCCCCCCACTGCAGCACGCCATCGGTGGTTTAGCTGGTTGCTAAGCTACCAGCCACATCCAAAACAAAAGCCCGAGGCTTAAAAATCTGCCAGGAGTCATGTCAGGATGTATAAAAGTGTAAATGGTGAAGGACTCGTTACAGAGTTAATAAAATACTGTTTTGTGTGATTATATGACCAGAAACACATTAAAACTCCAGAGAGAATCAAAATAACTCACATTTTAAAACCACTTCACTGCTCCTAGATTAGCCTGTGTTGCATCATGGGATTGTCTTAGCGGCTGAGGAAGCGTTCAATGCTTCTTAAAATCAGGTCTAAATAAGGTTCCTCAGTAGACAGCATGTTTAAGGTATGTAAGAATTGGGACAGTCTACATGTCAGGAGCGCATACTATGATGTAATATGCTGCCTATGTAGGAGCTCAGTAGGATTTGAGACACACCCACTATTGCTGCTTCTGATTTTCTGTATATATGTATGTAGATTTACCTCCAGCTGAAGTTTGATGTTGTTAACGGAGCTGCTTTTCGCCTCCGACAGGTCAACCATGAATATCCACAGCAAAGAGAGGCCATGATGGTCCAAAAACTGCTTCAGGCATGAATGATTCTGGGTGTTCTGTAAAACAGTACAGCAAGTTAGTATCAATATCATCGCAAGCATGTGCCAGTTTGTGTTCCTAAGCAACATCATGCACCATATCTGTTAGTAAAGACAGTATTTACATAAGGGCCATAGGACAACACATCATTATCACACATTCCATCACTGTATGTACATTAAGGGTATAGTCAGCACTAATACACTAAACTCATTTTATATACTTTATATAACTCATTATATATATATATATATATATATATATATATATATATATATATATATATATACACACACACACACACACACACACACACACACACATACATATATATATTATTATTCTGATTTACTTTATTTACTTTCCACAGAATACAATTACAGACTGTGGTCAATCCGTTTCCCTGCCTACGTTTTGTCCACCCATTGGTCAGGACCCTTAGAGGACCACCAAAACAGATGGACTACAGATTGTAAGTGTAGAGCTATGAAGTGCTCCTATGAATCCTATGTGAGGTGGTTTTAATGCTGTGGGTGAAAATATATTGCTTTTATGCACCCACCTGGATGAGTTTGACGCAGGTAAGTCTCTGCTCCATGGTCTCCACTCGCACCATCAGCCTGCAGAGTGAGATCACCTCCTTCTCGTCACTCAGGCCGTCTCCATTCTCCAGCAGAGCCTCCAGCTCCTCGTCCACCTGCAACACAAACATCAAGTCAGAGAGGTATTTTCTGAGTGGGCTTTAGGACTTCGGCTCCAGGACTGAAAAGCAGCCCAGTCTGAGTAACACTACAGTCTTCTACCACTTAGGGATGCAAGAAAATATTGAATATTGTGATATGTTTTATAATATTATATCGATTCTCAAAAAGACAGGATTAATTTCTTCTTTAAATAAACAGTTGACAGTGAAAGATAGACAGTGGTTCATTTTGTGCTGTGTTTGAATCCCTAGATAGTGGTGGGTTCTTACATTTACAATTTATACAGTAAGCTCAGATGAGCCTTCATATCAGAGCACGACGTACACAATAGGGGTGTGAGGAAATATCGAAATATCAAATATCGGGATATTATGTTTGGTGATACTGTGTCGATTCTCAAAAACACAGTATTAATACAAAGATTTCTGGCAGACAGTGAATCATTGCGTGTTGTATTTAAAACTCTTTGCAATCCATATTCAGCTCCACTCCAACATTAACAAGCAGCACAAGGGCGCAATGCTATTGCTCATATAGTGGTGTGTTTTAATAGTAAGATTAAAAAAAAATAATAATTAAAAAAATAAAAAAATAAATAAAAAAATCGCAATATACTTTGTTTTGCAATATCACAGTATATCCTGAAATACAGAATCACGATACGTGTTGTATCGACAGGTTCTTGCCAATACACAGCCCTAGTACACAAGCACTTGAATACATTTGAACACAAGTACTGTTAATTTACTGAATCTAACGAGTTCAGTACGTGCAAAAGTTACAGCACAGTTTAGATGTTTAAACTCAAACCTGTTAAAACTCAGTAAATAACCAGAAATGCACAAGAAGTGGTAAAAAATGTATATTAAACTTTGACACTGTGTTGATGTGTAAACTTGTTTTCACAACAAACAATGAAATTTAACCGGGTGTCTTATGTCTCTACTGTGAATGACACATAACCAGCCCAAGGAAATGTAATCATCTCAAGCAGCTAGCCCTGCAGACTGCTTCTACACACATTAGTAAAGAGTGGGTCGCTCTCAGGAGCTCAGTGAACTCCAGCGTGGTACCGTGATAGGACGCCACCTGTGCAACAAGTCCAGTGGTGAAGTTTCCTCACTACTAAATATTCCACAGTGGACTGTCAGTGGTGTTCTAACAAAGTGGAAGTGATTGAGAACGACAGCAGCTCAGACACCAAGTGGTAGAACATGTACAATGACAGAGCAGGTCAGCGGATGCTGAGGAGCATAGAGCACAGAGACCACCAACTTTCTACAGAGTCAATCACTACAGACCTCCAAACTTCATGTGGTCTTCAGATCAGCTCAAGAACAGAGCGTAGAGAGCTTCATGGAATGGGTCTCCATGGCCGAGCAGCTACATCCAAGACTTACATC
This sequence comes from Megaleporinus macrocephalus, assembly GCA_021613375.1. Classification (NCBI taxonomy): domain Eukaryota; kingdom Metazoa; phylum Chordata; class Actinopteri; order Characiformes; family Anostomidae; genus Megaleporinus; species Megaleporinus macrocephalus. Next base: position 5,218,348 of record CM038705.1, read on the forward strand.
CCCAAGAGCGGTGCAGAGCGTCAGATGCAGTGGAGTAAAGCAGCCAACACTGGACTCTAGTTCTCTGGAGTGACCAATCATGCTTCTCCGTCCGGCAATCTGATGGACGAGTCTGGGTTTGGTGGTTGCCAGGAGAACGGTACTTGTCTGACTGCATTGTGCCACTGCACTGAGTGGAAGGGAAATTATGGTGAGGCGTTGGTTCTCAGCAGACCAAGAGATTCTGGACAATTTCGTGCTCCCAACTCTGTGGGGACAGCTTGACGACGACCCGTTCCTGTTCCAACATGACTGCCCACCAGTGCACAGAGCAGCTCCATAAAGACATGAGGGAGCGAGTTTGGTGTGGAAGAACTTGACTGGCCTGCACAGAGTCCTGACCTCCACCTGACAAAACACCATTGGGATGAACTAGAGTGGAGACTGTGAGCCAGACCTTCTCGTCCAACATCAGTGTCTGACCTCACACATGGTGTTCTGAAAGAACGGTCGGTCAAACATTCCCATAAACACTCTCCTAAACCGTGTGGAGAGCCTTCCCAGAAGAGCTGAAGCTGTTATAGCTGCAAAGGTTGGGCCGACATCATATTAAACCCTATGGATTAAGAATGGGGCGTCACTCAAGTCCATATGCGTGTAAAGACAGACGAGCGAATACTTTTGGCAACATGTTGTACCACTTAATTCACAAACATGAGTCTGTACTCTGGCTGAAATGGGATTACTTGAACTGTGTAATTTCAGAAACAGTATTTATGGACTGGAGGAGGAGCTGGAAGTCTCAGAGCAATTAGGAAGCGTCAGATGACCTGATTCAGCCCAGCATCATTCCCTCCGTACTCTCGGCAACAGATTAACAGCTGTAGTTTCAGCTCAGCCCGGTAAACGGTTGGTGTAGACCTGTGTGTGGCGTGCACAGAGGCTCTGAGATGCTCTGGATGGTTTTGAATGATTGCTCTTAAATGGCCAACACACGTACCGTGGTGAGAGCGCTGACTGTTTCTTTCTTCCGCGGTCGTTCTTTCTGTTTCTTTCCTCCTGCTGCCCGTACGCTCACTCGGTTCTCTCCACCCAGGAATCCCCGACAGCTTGGTGCTCCGCAGAAACACTTCTGGGCCTCTTTCCTGCGAGAGCGAGGCGAAAAGTCAGAAATCAAAGATATAACCATTAAGTTAGCTGAAGATACATTCCACATTCGGCTTAACCTGATAACCCAAGAAACCTGAGAGTTTAAACCATGTCCTCCTTACCCATATCTCTGGAACTGGTAATCGAAGGTGAGCTCCGTCCCAGCCTTCACAGCTTTGGTGGTGAAGAAACCGACTCGGAGCTGACCGTTCACCGTCCACTGCAAAAAGAAAGAGAGTTGAAGCAGCGAATTCAGCGACCTTGCCTGGAAAAGAAGAACTTGCAGACAGTTTGGCAGTCGTCCATTATAAACCGCCCAAACGGGGGATTGGACACCGCACCAACAGGGACAGACCGGATGAAGTTCCAGTAGAAGTTCTCGCACTTGTACTGACCTTCTGAGTTTCGCAGTTGGGCTCGCAGCTGTGGTTCATGAAACGTGAGCAGTTGCCTTTCAGCGTGGCATCAATGATCTGTGGATGTAGCCAAAGGTCAGTTTTCTTAAAGACTGCCAACGTAATGTCTATTAAACCAAAGAAAGCCACGAGAGGGTTGCGGTTCTTTGATTTAAGATTAAACTGGGTTGGTTGGGAATCATGTTATTACATAAGAAGGTTATGAACACAATGGGTGTGTCTCAAATCCTAGTGAGTGTGTAAGTAGGCTGTCTAGGTAGCAGCTGTGTAAGTATCAGTGTTCTCTCCTCATCTCTCCTCATAAAACAGATTACTGAGACGCTCTAGTTAGAGAGAGACTGCGTCACGGCTTGTTCCCGCCCACTGCAGCACACAACCGGTGGGTTAGCTGGTTGCTAAGCTACCAGCCAGCTTTCAAAACAAAAGCCCGAAGCTTAAAAATCCGCTAGCATAAATGCTAATGTCTGGAGTATAAAGTGTAAATGGTGAAGGACTCGTTACAGAGTTGATAATAAAATACTGTTTTGTGTGATTATATGACCAGAAACACATTAAAACTCCAGAGAGAATCAAAATAACTCACATTTTAAAACCACTTCACTGCTCGTAGATTAGCCTGTGTTGCATCATGGGATTGTCTTAGCGGCTGAGGAAGCGTTCGATGCTTCTTTAAAATCAGGTCTAAATAAGGTTTCTCAGTAGAAGCATGTTTAAGGTATGTAAGAATTGGGACAGTCTACATGTCAGGAGTGCATACTATGACGTAAAATGCTGCCTATGTAGGAGCTCAGTAGGTTTTGAGACACACCCAGTGTTTGATGTTTAACAGTAGTTTTGAGAAGACATTAGTCCTAAAATCTATTAATGGTGAAAGGACACATGCAAAGTGTTTTAAGAAATTATTTACCGATTTTCTAGAACATTCATATAAACACTCAGAAGACGTGTGCTGATTCACTGCTGGTTTTGATAGTTAATAAAATGTCTATATTTGTGTTGTAGACATGGTGACCTCAGGTTCCCACCACCACCACCACCACCACCGTAAACAACATCTGAACCATTTCACACCAAACCAGCTCTGAATCACTCAACCAAAACGTTTGTAAATAAGACATGAGCGACGGACCCACCTCGTTATTCTTTAAAGCCATGAAGTAGTAGTGGATGTTCTTGCTGCGAGCGTACTCCTTCACCCGGGACTTAAACTCCCTGTGATCTAGAACCTCGCCACAGTACTCCAACACGAAGGTGTTCCTGAGGCAAACCAACCAAAACTCAATTACTTGAACCATAACAGCATGTCAGGCTCATTCGGACGGATGATCTGAGGTCAGTGGTACTCACGGCTGAAGGTCCTTGGCGGCCCGCAAACCCCAGCCTTTACTTTCTGTTAGGATGACTTCAAAGTCTGCATGCTGCTTCATCTGGAAGCGTCGGTTGGAGCAATATGTTCCGTTCAAGCACCGGGAGGAGCTGTACAAGAGAGGATAAGAGATATGAAGGTTCCTTTACAATCATGATTGCAGACATTATGGTCAACTAGGGTTATTACTATTGATAATCCTTACTACGAGGACTAAGCTGATTGTTGGGCTGGGTGATACGGCCAAAACTGTTAACACTAGGGGTGTGACGAGACATTCATCTCACGAGACACGATATTGGGTTCACGAGAACCAGACGAGAGCAGATTTTAAAATATATTTTTAAGAAAACTTCAAAGATTAAAAGTATGTGTATTTGTTAACAGACTGGTTTCTCTTCTTTATGAGGCTCTCGAAACTAATTGGTTTTCGTAATTGTGATATAGTGCAGCATACCCCTAGACATCCAAACATTGGTTGTTATGGCGATGCTTTCTGTCTCTTTTAGAGTCTGTTTAATCATAGCCTTGGTCTCTTTGTAAAGATTCGGGACCACCGTGCGAGCGAGATGCGAGTGTGATGGTGTATTTTGGTTCTGAAGTGGGGAGGAGTCGCCTAAACCTTGTATTCTCCACCACAGGAAACAGTTTCATATCAGCTGCAATGGAAACGCAAGACAGGTTCAAACTTGACAAGAAATATTGTCACATACTAATCTCGAGAGACCTCGTGAGATTATAGTTAACACTATAAAAAAGCCAATATATTGATAATTATTACTACAAACTATAAAAGCCAAAGCTTTGTATTTTCCAGAGTTTAAAGGCTGATTTTGGCTCCTGACTAAAACCTCAATTAACCAGTTCAAACAACTCCTAATGGTCAGAACAAGACAAACACTTGCCAACCGGTGGAACAAAATCCGCTACGGGAGGTCGTTTTCCAGGTTTAGGCTTAAAAAGTATAAATACACAAATAAATAAACCCCCATTACTTTCAGCTGTCTGGGGTCGAGCGCTAGACTATCAAGTCAAGCTGTTCGGTATGAAGAGCAATCATTAACCAGCTCGGTAGTCCGATCACTCCTACCACATCCACGTTACAGCTCATCCCAGCATTCAAACGTGAGCCAGCAGAAGTTCTGATCTTTCTATTCTGTCCTAGTAGTTTGATGGTTGGAAGAAACTGCATATCTGAAGCTGGCTGTGTAAGAGAGACCACAGAGTCAGAGTCAGACATCAGTGTCTTTGGCTGGTTTGATCGCTGCAGCTGACAATGCCATCAGTTCAGCTGTGCTGTGCATGTGACAGCGATGAGTCATGTTCGCCAGCTGCTTAAAAAAAAAAAGTCTGGGAAGGAATTCAATAGCTCAATACAATGAACATAAACCGATAATTTCATTGTTTATTCTATTTACTTACACGACAATTAACTGTCAGCCAAATGGTTATGATTATAAGAGGCGACACTACAGGCTGTCCTGCAGATAAGTTAACTGACCAGCAGAAATAGTACAACTATTTTCATTCATCTAGCATTAACTTCCATTCAAAGTAGAGCTGGGCGATTTGGCCTCAAAAAGAAAAAATATAAATAAATAAAATCTGTTTAGATTTTAATCGATTTTTTCCTACTAAAAATCAAACTACAGATGACAAAGGAATAGTTCAAAACAAGTTTTACCAACAAGTATTTGGACATGAAGGATTTCTGTCATGTAAACCACCCCTAAGAAATGGATTACTTCCACAGTTTCTTCAAAATAAAAACTTTAGCGCAGGGGTCACCAATAGGCGGACCACGGTCCCGATCCGGACCCAGACGTTGTCCAACACGGACCCAAACCGATAAACTAGTGAGAATGATTTAATTTAGACTGTGTTTCTTTTAAGCGGTGGAGCTTTTCTTGTCTTTATATAAAAAGGCGCATGTTTTATTCACTTTCTCTATAAATAAACACTTTAAGATGATCTTTTGTTCAAAAGCATTCTGGTTTTTTTTTTTATGTAGCTCTTATTTTTAGTTTCTAAATAATTACTTCAGTTCAGCATTTAAACAGTAAATTTACTGAAATATACTGAATGGTATGTGTGGTGTGTTGGTGTTTCAGTAGCTGATGGTATAAGATGCTGATACTAGACTACTTCAGTAAACAGGATGCACCACTGAATCACTGAACGTTAGAAATGACGACGGTCCGGACCTTGGCCTGAGGAGATCTCCTCTAACTGGACCGTACTGAACATTGCTACTACTTTGACCAGATCAAACAGGAATAGAATTTAAACAATAATATTTTTTTCTGTTTCCGTAGAGCTACGAGACTTCATTAGAATAATAATAAACACAAATTAAATTTACCCACTATGACACCAACGAAGGGTTCTTTCATTCAGATCAGCCACTTTAGAAAAACATATTAAACATATATACATCACTTATATCAAACCAATCTATAAGTGAACCAGATGAGTCAAAGGTTAAATGGGAGCGAGATTTGGGCATAACTATAGATGTGAAACTATGGAGTGGTCTGTGTAAAGATAGTGTTACGTTTACTCTAAATTATAGATATAGATTAATTCAGTATGATTTTATACACCAGCTTTGTGTCACTCCATCTAAATTACATAGACTTAATCCCAACATCTCACCCCTCTGTTTTAGATGCGGCTCAGCTGAAGGAACTTGTCTGCATTGGACCTGGTCATGCCTTAAAGTGTATAATTTCTAGGAAAATGTCTGCAATATAATATCAGAGATTAACAGAAAGGACTTCCCAGTCTTCTGAGCAACTGTACTAAAAGTGATTTTAGAAGTAAATATGCTCTACAGCTTACAGAAGTGATGTTAATTACTGCCAAAAATGAATTGCAATAAAAATTTAAATCAGATGCTCCTATTTCTATTACATTGGATGTGGCTTTCCGAAATCAAGAGTTGTATACCTTTAGAAAAAATAACCTACCAATTAAATAATAATAGTAAAGCATTTTATAAAACCTGGCAACCATTTATTGATTATATTAAGGACATTCCACTGGACCAGATAGAATCTATACAGACATAAATATAATTAAACTCTATAATTGAACTCTCGTACCTCTCTCCCGCGTATGTGTTTTTTTCCTACCTTTCCTTCCCTCCCACCATAAACGTACAATGTATGTTTTCCTTTTGCCTTTCCTATTTGCATTGTGTTTAAAAAAAAGTTTTACCTTCATTTTGTTCATGTTCTTAAGACAGACCCAGTGTTTGATGTCTGAGATGTTTAACGGTAGTTTTGAGAAGACATTGGTCCTAAAATCTATTAGTGGTGGAGGGACACATGCAAAGTGTTTTGAGACAAAGAAGTCCTCAAAGAAACCAAATTATTGACCAATTTTCCAGATTTTACCATCAACATTCATATAAACACTCAGTAATATATATACTAATATATAACACTCATATAAATTTACCCTTTGGGGTTAAAGTTTACTCTGAACTCTGATTTATCGCTCAAATTTTTATTTTTATTTTTTTTACCTGTTTCGTGAAATTACTGTTCTGAAGAGGTTTTGTGATATATACTAATAACTGGGTAATTATTTCTAATAAAATAGTCAAATAATAATAAGAATATGCATACTTAGTTTTATAAACACACTACCATAAAAACTGACAGCAATAGTATGTTCATGTAAACGCAGCCACTGTTAAACCAAAAAGCTGAACATCACACAAGTTCACGTACCACTCGATCATCAGAAGGCGATTCAAGCAATCTTCTCCGCAGGCCATAATCCCTCGTGCTCGCTCCTCTCTTGAAAGAATAGCACACTCGCACTGCATTCTCTTAATGTCCCGGTGAGACTTGTTCTTCTTACTGTTGAAATACAGACAGGGATGAGATGTTAGATGTTTCCTTTTGTTTATATAATCAACAGTACATAGAATTATAACCAGTGTCTAAGTATCTATATTACAAAAAGTGGAACAAACAAACATAACATCTTACTCAAAAGTTTGGGATCACAGTGAAATGTTCTTGTTTTAATGGAGTATCTTCTTCCTTAACACAACAATGGACTGACGGGTCTCTAAAGAAAGTTGTTTCTTTCTGGTCATTGTGAGCCGGTCAGCAAGCCATCAACTGCTGATCTTCAGATACTAAACTAACCTAGAATGTTGTTCTCTTTTATACTCACTTATTAGTAGAATGTTTTTCAGCTGTGCATCACAATTGATCAAGAGTGTCCTAACAACCAATTAGTCCAATAACATCCTTAACTTGGATTGGTGGTCGTACCAGGAGATTTAGACAGAGGACTGAGAATTACTGATAATAGAACTATATGCAAAATAAGCCTCTATACAAAAATAGACTTTAATACAAACATTTATATTCTTTAAAAATCATCTGATACACTTACATTCATTGTGAAATGAACAATATTGTTTGTGAATTGCAGGAAAATTGCATGAAAGTGATCCTAAACTTCTGAGTGGTAGTGTATATTAGAATGTACTACAAGGATTAGAGCACTAAAAAGACTTTTGATCATTTTAGAATGTTTTATTTTACTTTAACGAACGGATAAACACAATAAAATCAGATATGATGTTGTTGTATTATGAAATAATACAGGATATATGGGAATCTGCCATCTCGGCTGATCTCAGATCAGCAGCAGTCTGTTTAACCATCTTAAATAACCTAAAGGGTCCAATCGATAAGAAATTAAGGGACTATGTTTCGATTTAAAACCAGGTTTTAAGTCTTTGGAACACCCTTTACTAAACTTTATAAGATGGTCATCAGTTTTCTTTAAAACGTGTACCCAAAAGAGATACTGACCGTTCTGTCAAGTAAATGTTCTCTTCGATGAGGTCGAAGTAAGGAGGCATCTTCTTCTGCCTGGCTTTGTCCCTCCAGGCAGAGGGGTCCAGGAAGTCTTTGAGACAAAGGAGAGGCCGTCGTACTACTTCTTGATCGGAGGACACCTTGGTTTCTTTCGAGTCTTTGCCTGCGTCTCGCTCCTCCAAGCACTCTCTCTTGCAAGCAAGTCCTGGTTCCGCTTCGTTGTCTGACTCGGACTCCAATTCCGGGCGTCTCTTCTTGGGCGGGCCTCTGCCTCTGTGAGGCTTTTGGGGGTCTTCTCTGGGAGGCTCTAGAAGGACGTGGCTCTCAGAATGGGCATTCATGAAGCCGCAGTTGCTGCTTATTTCGTGAGCTTGAACAAAGGCGGATGAGGCTTGATGCTCAGTTGAAGGTACGGGCACTCGACCGCCGCCGAAGGCTTTTCCCTCGTAGTCTTCGTCGTTGTCGTTCGTCAGAGAGTCTGGATGAATCTGGCAAACAAACTCGTGACGTTGAGAAGGCACGGTTGAGTCGACGGGTCTGCTATGATGAGAGGCAGTTGGCTGGGTCCAAACACCGTTGCCTTGTCCGATAAACGCAGCCTCAGCCTGGGGAGGCTGGGTGCTGTGACTGCTGTCTGGTTGCTGAAATGTGCTGCTAGGTTGCTCCGGTTGGGCAAAGTCCCAGCCCAAATTAAAACCGTCCTTGCCTCTGAAGTTACTTGAGGAACGAAACTCTCCACACTGCTCCTTTTCCCCCTTTCTTCCATGCCAACTGTCTGGTCTATCATAGTGCTGGTGACGACCTAGGTCCGACTCTCCTTCCGCATTGTCCAGGGTGTGGGTAGGTATTGGGGAAACCTTTGGTCTTTCATGGACAGTGCCGTTTCTGTTTGCCTCGGCCCGTGTACCAGTTGCCTCGGACGGGCTAGTGCTGTCAACCATGTTGCTCTGGGATTGGTAGGTCACTTGCACGGATGAGGAAGAACATTTATCAACAGCAACCGGTAAGACATCATGTTCACCAACTTCTGTTGGAGTGTGACTGTTAGGAATTTCACTGCTAATGCCCTTATTTGACTCATCCACTTGACACGTTACCTGCTGCTGTTCTGAAAGGCTGGATGGGCTTGGAGATGGAGCAGGCTGGTCAGCTGTCTCATGGGTAAGGGTAGAATTCTTTGGCACAATCACTACAGAGTGTAGCCGCTTCAAAGAGCTCTGCCCATCATCGGAATCAGAGTCCGAGTCGTCCGTGTCACTTTCCTCACTTAGGCTTTTGCCGTCACAGTTGAAGGACTCAGAAGAACCCTGAGTTACAGACTTGGGCAAGTCATCCTTGCTTGGTTTCTCATGACTGGTATATTTCACTTCCAGTCTGACACCAGCTGGATCGGAATTACAGTTTAATTTAGAAGGAACTTCAAAGACCTGCTTTGCTGAGGACAGGGTAGTCAAAAGGTCACTACTTTGTTGGGTGCTGGGATCAACCGGCTGAGTAGCGCCATCTTCCAGAGATTCCTTCGCACCATCGCTTCGCTTCAACTCCTCAGACTTTAAGGAATGTTTCACAGATTCTGGTTTCTTCAAAGATGGTTCTTCAAGGTTAGCATCATTGTTGAATTCTATTCGCCTGACTGAGACGACCTTTTTCACAGAGGCAGTGTCTGGGTTTGTCGTCTTCTTGGGGCTTTGACTTTCGGAACTGTCCTGTCCCACGATATCCCAGCGAGATTTTTTAGGAATACTACCCTTTTTGGTCATCCCAGCATCAGGAGTTATATTCAACTGCTCAGGTTCTTTGCAAGAAGTTTCAACATTGGGATGAATTCTACTGACATCTTGATTGATGACTAACTGTTGACCAAGTTTAGTGTTAGGTTTCAAGCATTCTCCATGTGGTAATTCTTTCACAGAAAGAGTGTCTGCCGATGACCCTGCTGAATCCTGACCGGGCGGGCAGCCTGGAAAAGATGGCTCATTCAAGCTAGAAGAAACATTACTGACGTTAGCTACATTAACCTGTGCTTCTACCTGAAAATCTAAATCATTGCTTACTAGACTGTCTGTTTGCTTTGCAAGTTGATCACACTCTTGGACAATAGTATGCTTGCTTGGACTAGTACTCAATTCCACATCTGCATTATTGTGACAATCAGAAACAGCTGGGCACTGAGCCTTATCATCACAGTCCTTGCTTCCATCATGGATTTCAGATGTTGAACTGTCCTTCAGGATAGGTTGCTGCTTTTGTGGAGAAGAACTACTTTTAAATTTGGACTGACTACCATCTTCATGTTGAGAACCATCCACCTTTTGAAATTCTCCCTGAGGCACGACTGTGTGGGAGCCCAAGACTAGCAGCTTCTTATTACTATTTAATTTATCTACTGATTGTCCACCAGTCCCAGTTACGCTAGACAAAGACTTGGACTCAGGGCTTTTAGAGGACGAACTCAAGGATGCAGAAGACTGAGACTTTCTTCTGTGCTCCTCATCAGAGTCTGAGGTTCCACTGTTTTTCTGGACCTTGTTCTCAGAAGACCTTGACGAAGAATCAGAGTTTAAACTTGAAGCTTTAGTACTTGTCTCAGATTTCGAATGGGAAGAGGACTTTCTATGACTGGCTTCCGACTCAGAGGAGCTTCTTTTGCTGGGTTCAGAGTCATCCTTTTCCTTTCTTCCATATCTTTCCGTTCTCGAGTACTGCGCTCTTTTGTCTGCCTCTGAGGAGCGAGAAGAATCGATGGACTTTGAGTCTCGGTAGGACTTTGAGTGAGACGATGACTTTGAATCTCTCTGCGAGCTCGAGTAAGTTGACGATCTGCTTGAGTCGCTGCTCCGGGTCCTCGGTTTCCTGACGTCATCTTCAGAGTCCGAGCTGTCCCGGGATCGTCCGTCAGCTCTAGAGTGCGACCTCCTCCGCTCGCGATAGGGAGAACTTCGGTGAGACCTCCTTTCAGAATCATAGTAACGAGACCTGTCGGACCTTGACTGCTTCTCATTTCTTGATTTCTCCGATCTGGAATAGGAAGAAGTCGTTCGAGAACTTCGGGACCTAGACCGCGAACGACTCCTCGTCCTCCTTCGGTCAGAACGCAAAGACCGCGAAGATGTGTGCCTGGAGTCTCTTTCCGTTTTAGAACGGCTAGACCCTTTTTCATCCTTTTCTTCCTTTCTATCAGATCTAGACTTCTCAGATACATCAGTTTTAGAGCTTGAAGATTTCTTTACATCCGTACTGTGACTGTCGGGCTTTGTCGAATTCTTTGTGTCGCTAGACTTTTGGCTAGACGATGTCCTATTAGAATCACCATCACCTGGAGAGCTGCCCAGCTGTTGGGGCCTCTTCATGTCTGACGAGTCAGACACACTGAGGCGATCCTTACAGTCTTTCCCAATATGGGAGGAATCAGTTGGTCCTTTAAGGCAGACATCCGATTTGTCCTGAGCGCTTTCCTCCCTCTTCATTTTTTCAGAGGGAGCTTCAGCGACAGCCTTCTTCTGGAACGGAATCGGCAAAGTTTCCGGGTCAATCTTCGCCGGAGATTTGATTAAAACGTTAGCTTCCGAGGGGGTCTCATCTGAAACAGCATTGAATGATGGGCTTTCCTCAACAACAGACGCACTCAGAATCTGCTTCTTAAAATGCATTTTCCCAAGGTCAAGTTTTGATTTGGGCGGTTGGGGTGCTGGAGGCTGTATTGCCTGGGAGTCCACAGCAGGAACATCAATTTTCTCAACTTGCACATTCTTGCTTTCATCGCTTTGCCCTGCTTGGTCTGTAGAGGGCAAATTTGCAGATGGCAGCGTGGAAGAAATTTCATTTGTGGATTTCTCCGAACTCGGTGGGGCAAAAAACACGTTCTGGCGTGGCTTCTTAGTCTGTGTGAAACTGAAGGACACCTTCTGTCGTCCCTGCTCCTCAAGGTTCACCTTAGTCTTGGTTCCTTTAGGCAGAAGACGGTTTGACAAAACAACTCTCGGGGCAAGACCTTTAAATATGACTTGCTTTGAGATGCTTTCAACCTTGATCTAGGAATAAATAAAGAAAACAGAAAACACATATTATAGTAACACTATTAGATTCACTGAAAAGGTGCTACGGATAAATACTTCACTACATTTAACAAGTGATATCATCTTAAATCTGATCTAAATAATATTTTAAATTTAGGACTGTTCTGAGAAAGGTAAATTGGCTAAATTATCTATGGTGTTTTCTTTGGGTTTGCTAAGGATTTGCCAAGGCATCCAAGTTTCTAGGGTGTTCCTAGGTGTTTCCTACGATATCCAAGCCAGTAGCAAAGCATTTTACAAGCATTGCTTGTTTCAAGCAATATTTCTTGAAATAAGCAAAACTATTTGCAAATGGAACAAGACATGTACACCAGATACAGTTTCTTAAACAAAAACACCCCAAAGTTTGTTAAACGATACCGTAACTTAGAGCTGGGCGATAAATCGATTTTATCGATTAATTCGAATTTACAGTTAGGGACGATATGCTTTTATGAAAATCGTTTTTCTACAGAAGTATGTGCTACCAAGTCGCATCGTATCATGCCGCCACCAATGAACTGTGGTCTAGCCGAACGATGCAACCCTACATGAGTTTAACGATACATTTTGTGGGCTCTGTAAAGCATCTGCCTTCGAACAGCAATAAATAAATAAATAGATTTAAATCTAAAATCCAATTTTTGGTGAAAAAAAATCTAAGACTTTTTTAAGGCCATATCGCCAAGCTCTATTGTAACTATTTAAACATTCTCAAAACAAGTATTTGATTTCTAGACTAGTTTTAAGATAACTTCACTTGCCAAAGTCATATCTGCAAAGAAAGAAAAACAAAGCAATCAACATACCGAACCATCATGTGCCTTCTCCCTGAAGTCATCAAAAACATGCAAAGGAAAAGAGAAGATAACACTGATTATACTGTTTAAACAGAAATGAGGCAAACAGATTATTTCCACACTCATTAAAATTGACTTTGTACAAAAACATGTTGACTCTAACAACATATGACTATTAACATACAAGCTGGCCTTCTTTCAACCAGAAGACAAGACGGCTGCTTCTCATTAGAAATCGAATAATGAGGCTTGTAGGTAACAACTGGGTTACCCCATCCTCAGAGGATTCTTTTTTTCCTTCTGACCTTCATAATGGAAACTCTCTACAGTGCAACTGTGGAAAAATGGAGTTGCATGTGTTCCCTTTTTTAAATCACTCATTAGACTAAAAATCTTTCTGATCTCTGTACATTGTGAATCTAATTATATGCATGTTTCTTCTAGTTCTTTTAACATAAAATTAATTATACCTCTAAACAACAGTTATCAACACAGTGCACACACAACAAAGTGATCACCACTACTAATAACTTTTTAATTTGAGTGAAAAGCATCTAAATTTAAAACAGTGGAAAAACGCACAAACATTTTACCATTTAGGCTGACATGCTATACATTTACGTGAGCTTTACTGGCCTTAGAGTTAAAAAATTAATCAAATCAGATCAAACTTCTGCAGTCATTTGATTATTGAAGAGATCACTTAACCAGCATAATACATTTTCATAGATAGGAGCATGAAGATAAAATCTTTCAGATGATGTTGACTCATGAAAACTGAGTTTTACGCTACATAATGCAAGTAGAAACCTGATTACTATCAGATAGATAGATAGATAGATAGAAAAAGGACTGTAGATTTTCAGAGTTCTAGACATAATTTCAATCAATAAAGTTGCAACAAAACCAAAGTTTCTCAAAGCTACTCATTCAATTCAATATTCAATTATTTAATACTTTAAAAAGATTTGATAATATATATTTCATGACATCTGGTAGGTTACAACAGCCAAAAACGGGACAAATATTAGTATTCATGTATACAATCTATACATACATATAAATAGTACTGCTGCTTTTTATTACATAGCTGCGCATTTCCACTACCAAAGTCTACACTGTTTACACACTGACTTTCTTTGTATATTCTATTTATGTTGTATCTTTATTTTTTGTTGTAACTGTCCTGTTTTGTCCTATCTATCTATCTATCTATCTATCTATCTATCATTTCACACACTGTGCTTCACACATGAAAAAAAAAGAGTGGTCAAGTACTGAAAATATCTTGATATACAAAGAAAATCATGTTTTGATGATAGCGTTAAATAGTCTCACCTGCTGTTTTACAATTAGGTCAAGATTGAAGCTCAGTATTAATAAAATAAGCCCAAAAAAAAAACAAAACACAACCCCTGAAATTTCCAGGTCATGTATAAGCCTGACCTCCTTCACAGATGCCCAGTTTCAAGAGTAAACAAATAATTACTTACATTTTACTGTAATGTATTAAATACATTTAACTTATTTATCAGAAGTTAGTGATGTTTTTGTGCACATTTAATCCAACGATGTTGAAGGCTGTTAGATTCCAGCTTATTTAAAGTCTGAGAAAATGTGAGCCAACAGTAGAGAGTAGAGTCAGCTGGCTAAAGTATCTGTATTATTTACACTTAGGAGCTCAGTTATCCAAAATCCCTCCACAATGACGAACCATGTCGAGTTTAGAACTGGAGAACCAGAATAAGAATGACGTTGAAGTGAGACTTAACATTCCTGCAAATGTGTGCGAGGAGCTAAAGATACACCGACTTCAGACAAACCATCATTAGTCGTTACTGTTCGCCAACGTCAGCTAATTGAGAGAGTGTAGCACAGGTGCGAACAGCCACTTAAACTCCAACACAATTTTTAGTAACAAACAAATTCTCATCACCACCACAGTTTGATGAATGAATCAGTAAATAATATTTGCATCCCAACTTTCTCTCGCAGACACTCTATGCTGCTGTAGGACTAAGTATTTCAATACCGTTAGCCAATTCCTAAAATAAAGTTGTAAAATACTGCATTTTGCACAATATATATCAATACCGCAACACATCTTTTGAACTGCACTGCCGAATATTCAGTTGTTTTGGTTAACATCCAAAGTTCATGAGGAAAACGTTACGGTAGAGAGCTCAAAATTTAAAGCTAATTTAAAACTATAAAAATAAAAGTTGATAAAGAGATGTTGTCCATAGGAATGTAACGATACACTCTACTCACGATGCAGTGCGATTCATGATGCGGGCCTCACGATACGATTGTCTCACAATGTTTTTTTTATTTACCGAACAAAATTTATGACCCACAAAGTTTCCTTTTATTATTTTTCTATAACAAAATCACAAAACATTGCTTTTCTTTATCAAAGTAAACCAAAGTAAATACAGGCTCATAAGAAGTGATGTAGGTGTAGTTTGAAAGGCTGTTCATAATAAGTGGTCAGTCACGACACCAGGTGCCATCAACCAGCAGCGTTCAGCCCATGATCCGACCCCAAACGGTCAAACCCGCCCCCTCTGAAACCTCGAGCGTGGAGGGCAGCCGACGGTAGTGCACTTTGCATGCAAGACAATTATGAAATCGAAAAAACACATTAAGGGACGTAGTTTGGACACTAAAACTAACGTTTTGTACTGGCGTCAAACAAGCGAGGTCGACCACGCCAGCGCCCTCTGCTGTTTCAAAAGGCTATTGATTCATTTTACGCCGATATTGATTTCAGTCGTGGTATATTTGCATCAATTATTAATTCTCGCGGTCACATCCCTTGTTGTCCACGTTGCGACAACAAGAATTACGGTAAATATAAAAATAGAAACATTTTTCTGTAACGTAGTTAAGTGTAAGCTGACCTGCTAAACACTTTGAATACTGTTTTTAGCTTGGATTTAGTTTAGAATTTTTTAGAATTTAAAACTAGAAATAGCCACATGTGTTTGTACACAGCGGAATCTGACCTCCGCATTTAACCCATCCGTGCAGTGAAACACCCACATGTACACACACACTAGTGAATATACACACTAGGGGGCAGTGAGCACACCTGTCTAGAGTGGTGGGCTGCCCTATCCACGACGCCCGGGAAGCAATTGGGGTTAGGTGCCTTGCATAGGGGCACCTCAGTCATAGCCTGCCAGTCCCGGGGATCAAACCAGCGACCTTCCGGTCACAAGACTGGATCCCTAACCTTCAAGCCACGATTGTGTTTTGTTTATTTACAAAACCCTCAGAACAAACAACGTATGCTACGAAACATTAAAAACAGTACACACAGTCGCTGTCCAATGAAAAACAAGTATCTTCAAAAAGGCACCTTAACAGTAGAGACTAAAAACTGTCTACACTTTCAATGTAAGTCAATGGAATTTTTTTCCAAGCTATTTTGAAGCATTTCTATTGGTCCATTCATCATAAACATTTCCACATAATGTAAACGCCAGTCGCTGCGTTGAAATTATAATATTATAATTTATATACAAACACACATTCATCCCACCATATTCTATAATATACAAGCTGTTCACTGTCTGCCTTACCGAGTGGAAGGAGGTAGGGCTGGGTATCGCCACTGATTTCCCGGATCAATTAAATTCACAAGGTTCCAATTCAATTTGATTTCCGATTCGATCCAATTCAATTCAATATCGATTCATTTAGGGATATTTCAGTTACAATAATATGTTTTGTTTGAATATGAAAAGAGATTTTCAGAGAACTATTGTGGTAAATGTACAAGGAACACTCAACCTACCATTACTAAAAACATTAGTGTTTATATGTTTATATGCCGTCATGGTTTCTGGGGGGCAGGGGGGCTTGAATGCTAATTTTAAAGGTTGATCTCGGGTTTATACGAATCGATATCAGATTATTCAAATGAAGATCGATTTGAATCAAAAAATATTTTTTTAAAACACACCCCTAGAAGGTCATGTCAATGATGACTGGACCGATAAAGGACTTCTATCAATTTTACGGACCTGCTATTGCCATTTCTGTAAATCCAGATCTTCATCTATGAGTTTTATGAGAATGACTGATTCACGGTGAGACTAGTTTTAATGTTTGGTTGTTTAAATAAACTCTGCATTGTTTTATCTCGTTCTGTTCCTTTCATGTAGGAACAAGACACCTTTGCTATGTATGGTAGATGCAATCCACCAACAATCACAGAAATAATTACGGCAATAGATATCGTTCGTCAGACCAGCCCGGTCCACTCATTTAACAGAAAACTGTCGGCCCGGCAGCTGTGTGTTTTTACCTGAGCTCAGGATTCAGCAGTGCGTCCATTTTGCGGCAGGCCAAGCGTGGAGCAGCTTGAAGAAAGCTGCCTCACTGGAGTGAACCAGCTCAGAGAAGCAAGCCTTCCGATGTAATGCGACACCTGAGGATGAGATGACACAACTCTATTCAGACTCTGACCTTGCACATCATTCTATACCCCCTATATTTAAAGCACTTTTATCCTGTCTATCCTGTTTGGCACGGACTAGAGATGCTCAAGGACAGAGGAATCATATCTGTATTGATACATAACTGCTTTAAAACAATAAAAACAACAATTTACACTCACACAATTGTTTATGAACTGAATGAAGAGCAGAACGTTTAGTTGACGCTTGTTTGCTGTAGTAAAATACCTGGAATTTATGTACATTAGCCCAGTTATAGTCCTGAATTTGGTCCCAACTTCCATATTTTATAAATGTTTATGTATTCGCACCAACTGGGCCAAAGCTAGAGGCCACGGTTTATTTAATAAAATCAGTATATTAATTTTTGAACTAGAAAAGAAATAAGAAAACAGAAAAACCTACATGTATTAGAAATTTTGCTTGCCGTTTATTACAGCTTTCATTTTCTGTAAGAGACTCACGTTCAATTTCTCAAACAGACATAGTCTCCAAAGTCCAGTGCTAGAAGCTGGTTCTGCTTCTCGTCCTCTAAATAGTCCCAAACACATTGAGTAATGTTGAAGTTCTGGTTCTGAGAGTAACAGCAGCTTCTTTTGTTTTATGGGTCTGAGTCTTTTTTCCTCAGGAGCTTCTTGAACACATCCTTTCAGACCTCATAGTGTTGAGGTGTCTTCTCACAGTGTTAGGATGGACATAGATCTAAAGCAAAAGTGGAGTAAAGATTGATGCTCTCCTCTCTCTGTTTATTCGATGGAGCTTACTAGAACTTACTGGCTTCTATGACTGGAAATTAAATAAACGAAGGTTGGTCTCTGGCTTTGGAACAGTACTGGTATAGGTATACGAACAATATCAGATATTGATATTGAATGTTTTCTTCTGGGCTGGCAACAATCGTGAGTCTCGATTCGCATTCAAGTGAACTCTGGATCAGTTTATTGGTAAATTGCACTATTCCTTTAGCAGCATGTCAGCCACGTATGGGTTGCACAATCTGTCCGTTTCAACTTTTCATGCTCGCGCCATTCCTGCAGCTCAAGCTGCTGCTAATGGCAGGTGACCAATAAAATAACAGAACGGCGTTTGATTCTGGTACATGGAGTGCAGAACATATTTTTGGCCAAGTACCAGCAACCGGCCCAGTTAAAATCAAGTCAGTCATGAAGAAGCAAAGATCAAGTCAGGCTTATTTTCATTGCTTTGATTGTGAAATGCTGGATTGAGATGTTTGCGCTAAAACACTGGTGTGGCGAGCGTGGTGGCGGAGACATGGATGATTGTCAGTGGAGAGCTTCAGCAGTGCAGACTGTGTATTTAAGGTGGAGGACGCCCTGAACTCTTATTTTGTGATGTATAATATCGGGTTTATCTCTAAACTCCACAGTCATACCAGCATCCAGTTTACTCAGTTTACTCTACCGACTCTACTCTCAACATGGGAACACAGCTCTATTATATATATATATATATATATATATATATATATATATATATATATATATATATATATATATATATATATATATATATATATTAGTATGAATGCATGATTGTGACAGAGCCATGTTACAATGATATTTGTGACATCATAAACATAATCACAACACATACAGCCACTGATTCAGCCTACAGCAGAAGCCCATTCTTGTAGAAGTTATAAGGAGCACTTCAGTCCTGACTGCCTTGTTAGAGAGAAACAAAACACGAACAACACCCATAACAGAGCTCATTTGCATATATCAGTCCAAAAGGTACACTAACTGAAACACATTGTGTTATTTTGAGAGATGAAGGGAGTAAACATGAACTAAAAGGCTGCTGTTGGTTTTGGTGGAGGCAAACATGAGTTACTGTATTCCCGCCAAATTTCCGACCAATCCGTGAACACCTGTGTGCACAATTTGGTAGACTGTACCAACCACTCAAAGGAGAAAGAAAAATCTTCGCTTTGATGTGAAAACTGGTGGGGGTAATGAGTTACAGCACCATGAATAAAAAAAAAAAAAGATATTTTAATACAGCAAACCAGCGTCGCCTAGACATTCATAATTTATTTTTCCTTTCTATCCGCAGACGTAGTCTGGCATCCCTTGTGAAAACTGCTTTTGACTGCCACATCTTTGGAACGCGTCCTCTGAACACGGACACCAATCATGAGCATGGTGCAGATGTAAATATAGCAGCTAGTTAACCCAGCTCGCCTGATACTGCAAGCATTCATCTGAAAGTCAGACAACAACAAAAATACACGTGACGACTCTAAAAACAAGGTCCCTGTTATTGAGAAGTGGTGCTTCAGATGCGCCATGACGGGAGCTCCTTACGTCACCATGCAAATGACCTCTTGAGTTGCTCTGAAACAAAATCAAGGGTGAACCACATGGTCACACAAGGTGGGCTTGGCTGAAGAGGCCAGTAAACAGCTATGCTTCAAGTGGTTCAGTCTAACTTGTTCGGCTCCAGCAACTCATGAGCTGGGCACATCTTTTGATTGGCATGCACTGTTTCTTTTTTTTTTTCTTCTTCTTCTACCCTTGTCCTTAACCACATAGGCTGCCTTTTGTGAGTGTGGATGGTGGAAGCCATTGCCGGCACACTTATAGTTCTACAAGGGTTCTCTAGTAAGGGCACCAGGCCTGGTTAGACCCATGAGCTCTACATAGAACCATCTCATGCTTATATCCTTGCTGTTCTAAGAAAAACATGCACCTCTTTTTGTCCATTTTCATTTTTCCATTACATTTGAACACGACAGCTATTTTATTTTTATAGAAATGCTCAAAAAATCTCAACCTCTCTACATTAACTTGCACTCAAAGCAAATAATGTTTTTATCCTGTAAAGTTGGAGATACTTGTTCTCCCTTGGACAGCAACTTTATGGCTCTTCGGCTTGCTAGGACGTCAACAGGAGAACCATTTTTTGATGCTATACAGAACCACATTCAGAAAACAATCTACATATAGAACCATAAACAACATCCATCCGTCTGAAAAGCCATTTCACCATGTGGTGGTATAGGCAACCTTCTAACCAGCACCAGTGCCTTCACTAAGAAACCCTTGAAGGTCTGTAGATGTTTCTCATTTTCATCTAGAAAGCTAACAAGCTGCCCAGTCTATTTGCAAAGGCTTTTCTATGCCATCCTCAGCATCTGTGAACCTGAAAATGTGCGTGTTTGGGAGAACAGGACAAAAAAAATAGTCAACATCAACGTTGGAGCAGCTCATGCGGGGTGGGCTGCGAAATTTAGCCCGAGGATTTGAGGCCTACGGCAGGCCTCGGCTATCTTTCTCGCCGAGCCAGCTTCATATTCACGCCCTGATATGTTTGTTGATTATAATTACAGTTTATTAGACTCTATCACACATATTACACCTCTGAAAACGTGGCTGGGTGCTTGTTTAGTTTAGCCAGCTAACTAGCCAGGTGGCTAACTGGGTTATGTTTTGGTTGGTGTCGACCGTGAACGCTAGTTAGCGTTAGCGTTAGCATAACGGCGCTGCTTTTCTTTTTTTTTTAAAGAAACTCACGCTTTAAAGACAAAGTATGAGTTCTATTTGGAAGGAAACAGGCCCAGTGTGTCTAATATATATGCGTGTTTATACAGTTTTATTTAAGCAAGGTGGAAAATGGTCTCAAGTTAGCTGGCTAGCCTGGTCTGCGAGCTAACCTAGCGGGTCAATCTGCTGCGAACAACAACAGCAACACAAAAAACCAAGGCACAGACAACAAAGCTAAAACTGTGAGGGGGAAATACTCACTTTAGATCTAACTCGGGCACATCCTCCATCATAGCAGCCTCACGTCCAGAGAAAAGGGGAGAAACATCCAGAAAAAAACAGCGAGCCAGCTAGCTGGAGCTAGCCAGTCCTCGAAAACAATCCCTCGGCTGTTATAACGCGCTGGAATGAGATGATCTAGAAGGTCAGGAGACGTTTACATTAATCCTACGAGCACATTTGCATCTGTCCATCTGCAGACCTGGACAAAATACGCCTCTTGAGTACTTTCCCGGCGCTGTAAAGCATGTTCTCCGAAGGCAGCCTCCTTTCTAGTTCATGGTCCGCCGGAGACAAGCAGATTATCTTGTCGAGTCGATACACAATGCGCCGGTTTGGACTCCTCCTCTCCCCCGCCAACCGATTTCAAGTCATGGCGAGGCAGATAAGCAGAAGCTGCCGCGACTTTCTGAGAGGCTGCTGAAATCGAAAGTAAGCCAGACACGGTTAGGAGACGCTTCTCGACTCGTGCGAGGAAGCTGGCAGCTTCAAGTTGTTCGCTTTCGTTCCACCTTAAACGGCGCAGCGCGCCAGAATGGACGTGGGTGCACCACTTAAGGTGGAACGAACCACTACAGAAGTATAACCAGCTGCCTCCTGGTTCAGCCTCCTCTGCTGCTCTTCAGTTCTTTGAAGCTCATGATTTAAACCCTCATACCACTGTTCCAACGTTTCTTCAAGATCATGTCTGCTGTGGTGCTCCAAGTTGGGCAGTGTGGAAACCAGCTAGGCCTTGAGTGGTGGAGGCTCCTCGGCCACCACAAGAAGAGGTAAGACCTGAGAAGGTTTCTTGGATTTTAAACCAAAATAAACCACCGTGATGTCGTCTGAGAGAGCATTGTTTGCGTCTAGATGTCCCTACAGCTCCAGACGTGGACAGGTAGCGGCCGTATGCGTGGACACCGAGCCCAAAGTGCTGAGGGGAGCTCAGGAGTTGGTGAAAAAGGAGTAAGTCTGATTGCAGAAACCGCTCTCTTGAGACCTCAGGGGCCAATCTGATTTTTGTGGCATCCGGACTGATTTTTAGTAGTGTGGTAAGCAAGATAACGCAGAATCTGATTTTTGTGAATCAAGTCCGATCCACATTTGGAGGCGGCTTGAAACGTCATTGATGCACAAAGTGATTTCTCAAATCAGAGCTCTTGAGACGACAGTCCATATCGTAATATCGTAGGTGATCAGATCGGATTTGTGTGTCCAGATGTCAGCAACTGTCAACAGTTCTGATGTTTCTCTAGAAAAGAGCTTTTCACACCAAACCACTCTGAACATATTTAATCTGATTTGTGCGAATCGAGTCCAATCCACATTCGGTGGTGGCTTGAAATGTGATTGCAATCAGATTTCTACAGTTTGGATGCACAAATTGGATTTCAAAGGCTGTGTTCAGACTTGAGGACTTGTTTCTCAAATCAGATCTGTTGAGTCGACAGTCCGTACGGTAATTTGTAAGTGATCAGATGAGATTTGTGTGTCCAGACGTCAACAATTCTGATTCTGGAATAGCTTTTTACACCAAAACCACACTGAACACATGCAATCAGATTTTTGCGAATCGAGTCCAATTCACGTTTGGAGGCGACATGAGTGTGATAGCAAAAAGAGTTTTGGTGTGGACAAACAAAGTGGATTTCAAAGGTTGTATTTAGGCTGCAGGCGAACTGGATTTGTCTCTTAAATCAGATCTCTTGAGACGACAGTCCGTATCATAAATTGTATGGGATCTGATCGGATTTGTGAGGCCAGATGTCACCAACTGTGAGCAATTCTGACTTACGTTTCTCTAGAACAGTGTGTTTCACACTAAAACACTCTGAATGACTCTGAACACATGCAATCTGATTTGTGCAAATCGAGTCCAATCCACATTTTGAGGCGGCTTGAAATGTGATTGCAATCAGATTTCTACAGTCTGGACACACAAATTAGGATTTCAAGGGTTGCGTTCAGACTACAGTCAAACTGTACTTGTCTTTCAAATCAAGTCTCTTCAGATGACCGTCCACATCTGATATATTTTCAAAATATCAGATCGGATTTGTGTGCCAAACGTCACCAACCTGTATAGACGCATTGGGACGTAAGCAGCTGTAACTACGTAGCAAATTCCAGCAATTCCCTCACTCTGGATTTGACATCATCGTTTGAAATCTGATTTGATTTGAATGGAGCGGCCAGAGCATCCAGACCAAGACAGATCTGTAAAAATCTGATTGGAATTACATTTTAAACCACATCCAAATGTAATTTTTTGAGTTTTTTTTGTGTTCAGACTATCAACCTAGATACAATCTGAAATTTGGACTGGTAGTCTGAATATAACAAACAAGGACCATGTCTAATCCAGGGTGACGGAGGTGCTGAGGTTTCCTCCATAGTTGCAGACCTCTACATTCTTACCACAGCAGATAGGTTGGTAATGTCTGGACACCAAAAATCAGATTTAGGAAACAGTTGAGATTTGTGTCAATCAAACATCTCAACCCTCTTTCCTTGCAGTAAACTCCATCCGGCCAACGTCGTCGAGGGGAAGGGAGGGCGTGGAGGAAACTGGGCTTATGGTGAGACCTTCAGGAGAACGTTTCGTTTGTAGCGTCATTGTTTTCTGAAAAAGAGAAAGACCAGCCTTGCTGTTTTTGAACTTTCAAACCAGGTTACCATGGAGGCCCAGGTGAAGGTGGGAGAGGTTTACTCGAGCGAACAATGGAGGCCATTCGTCAGGAGGCAGAGAGGCAGGATTATTATGGTGGAACGCTTCTTCTGCACAGCCTGAGTGGAGGCACAGGGTCAGGTGAGCAGAAGTATCAGGTCCAGGCTTCACTGGACACTTGTAGGCAGAAGGCAGCCAATCAGCTGACAGGTTTGGTGTATCAAAGAGGAATTCCACCAAAGCTTTTTAAAATCTTCCAGTGTTTCAGGTGAACAAAGCCATCAGACTTCTTTGCAGTGGTGGCGAACATACATGTGAGTGTTTGAAATGTAGATGTAGATGTAGGAAAATCTGAAAATAATACATTTTCTTTGAGGACTGTTTTGGATTTTAATACCAAAATCTTCTTGAAATTCTCATAAATAATATCTCAGACATCAGAGTTCTCATAACCATTTCATATAAGAACTTTCTGTGAGGAAGCTTTTAGAGGTTGGACATCTGGTTCCATTCACCACCACTGTGAACAATTATGACTCTAAGTTTCTCTAGATTGGAGCGTTTTACTCCAAACCACTCTACATTACTTTGTCTAGGTGTTTCTAATAAAGTGTCCAGTTGAAAGTACAAGGTAGGTGTTTCTAATAAAGTGGCCAGTTATTGGATAGGCAAGGTATGTACTGGACACAGCAAGAAAGTAAAATGTAGGTGTTTCTAATAAAGTGGCCAGTTATTGGATAGGCAAGGTATGTACTGGACACAGCAAGAAAGTAAAATGTAGGTGTTTCTAATAAAGTGGCAAGTTTGTGGAAACACAACTTAGGTATTTCTAATAAAGTGGCTAGTTAGAGGAAGTACAAGGTAGGTGTTTCTAATAAAGTGGCCAGTTATTCGATATGCAAGGTATGTATTGGCCAGTGGATGAAAGTAAATGGTAGGTGTTTCTAATAAAGTGGCCAGTTGGTAGAAGCACAAGCTAGGTATTTCTAATAAAGTGGCCAGTTGGTGGAAGCACAAGTTAGGTATTTCTAATAAAGTGTCCTGTGAAAGGAAGTACAAGGTAGGTGTTTCTAATAAAGTGGCCAGTCATTGGATATGCAAGGTATGTATTGGCCAGTGGATGAAAGTAAAAGGTAGGTGTTTCTAATAAAGTGGCCAATTAGTGGAAGTACAAGGTAGGTGTTTCTAATAAAGTGGCCAGTTAGTGGAAGCACAAGTTAGGTGTTTCTAATAAAGTGGCCTGTTAGTGGAAGCACAAGTTAGGTATTTCTAATAAAGTGGCCAGTTAGTGGAAGCACAAGTTAGGTATTTCTAATAAAGTGGCCAGTTAGTGGAAGCACAAGTTAGGTATTTCTAATAAAGTGGCCAGTTAGTGGAAGCACAAGTTAGGTATTTCTAATAAAGTGGCCAGTTAGTGGAAGCACAAGTTAGGTATTTCTAATAAAGTGGCCAGTTAGTGGAAGCACAAGTTAGGTATTTCTAATAAAGTGGCCAGTAAGTGAAAGCACAAGTTAGGTATTTCTAATAAAGTGGCCTGTGAAAGAACGTAACAGGTAGGTGTTTCTAATAAAGTGGCCAGGTAGTGTTCTTTTCAGTTGATATTATATATATTTATCTTTCCATCCATGTCACGTGGACAGGGCTTGGCTCCAGGCTGTGTGAGCAGATCCGTGAGGAGTTTCCTGTTGGTCACATCCTGACGGTCTCGGTGGTCCCTCATCAGAGCGGAGAGAGCCCACTCCAGCACTACAACACTTTACTGAGCCTGGCATCACTGCACAGGTCTGTATGATGTTAAAGTTTACTTTCTTTAGTTCAGCTCTGAAACTACGAGGCCTATGTAGCTGTATGAAGATACCGTAGTCTATATTATAGTTCATGTTTATAGATACCAGTGTGTCGTACGGTGTTTCTTGCTGGATACATTAAATTCCATGGTTAGATACATTAGTCTCGTAGCGCCAGTGCTAAAACTTTAGTAAACTGTAGATACTGGACTTATATGGACTGGTGACCTTAAACCAAATACATACAAACGTCAGAACGTCTGTCTATGTTCTAAAAATACATTGTTACAAAATACAAATACATGTTTTTTAATATACTCTTAAAAATAATAATAATAATTAAACAATTGAATTAAAGTATAATGAAATAATTAAAAATAATTAATTGTATTTAGCTTGTCAAGGTGATATAAATAAATAAAATGTATTAGTATTGTTATCAGTAATAGTAATATCATATATAATGAATTTGATTGTGTAGTTGTTTTTGAAGGGTCTCAAAAGTAGACTTCTACTAGATCGACACCTAGAATCTGTCAATCCCATCTTTTTATAATAATTAGTTTAAAAAGATAAATAATCCTAAAGTGACCTGATTACTAGTATTTATGATAATATTATTATAATACATCATGGTATTACTACATGATATTAATATATTACTTGAGACTAATAAATTATTCATTTAGTATGCATGATAATGATTTATCGGATTATTTCACATTATTATATATGACGATTATGTGCTCTGTTTTATCCACAGGTGTGCAGATGGTGTGCTACTGTTTTATAATGATCATGCCTTATCACGTGCTGGACTTCAGCAGAGGTCAGGACCACCAGGTTCACTCACAGCTATGAATACATACATGGCCTCATGCCTGGCTGGACTCCTGCTTCCTGTACAGAGCCTCACTACACGCAGGTGGTGCCCTCAACCTAAACATAGGTGTTTTTGCACAATGTACAGTTATTTCATACACAGTGTAAATTGAAATTATATAAACTAGACACATTTTAACACATTTAGGATTTTTTTTATTAAACTAGATGCAAAAGAATATTTTAAAATGAACAAGATGCAAAAGGGTATTTTTTAATTAATCTAGATGCAAAGAGGTATTTTTTCAAATAAAACCAGATACAAATAGGTTATTTGTTTTATTAAACCATAAGCAAAAGGGTATTTTTTAAATTAAACTAGATGCAATGGGGTATTTATTAAATAAAACTAGATGCAAAGGGGTATTTTCAAAATTAAATGAAATGCATGAAGGCATGTTTTAAATTAAAATAGATGCAAAGGGCATTTTTTTTAATTGAACTAGATTAAATGGGATATTTTTTTAAATAAAACTAGATGCAAAGGCATGTTTTAAAAATAAAACTAGATGCAAAGGAGTATTTTTTACATTAAACTAGATGCAATGGGGTATTTTTAAAATTTAACTAGATGCAAATGTGTATTTTTTTAATTAAACTAGATGCAAAATGGTATTTTTTAAAACTAAACTAAATGCAATGGGCTATTTTTAAAATTAAACCAGATGAAAATACATATTTAAAATTAAACTAGATGCAAATACATATTTTTTTAAATTAAACTAGATGCAAATGCATATTTTTAAAATTAAACTACATGCAAAAGGGTTTTTTGTTCAATATTTTAAAGATTTTGGGTGCAAATTATGGGTTCCCAGTTGTATTAATCACATTAATCATCACCCAGATTTATTTTATATTACTGAAAATGTTTGCATTTGCCAAATGTTCTAGAAGTAGCTAATAGTTATAAAACTAATAGAGAAGGTCCCAAATCCTAGTGGTATCATCAGTGGTTATATTACAGAGTATTACCTAAACTGCACCTCAGCTTGAGTGGCTTTATATGTTCTATAGATCTATATGTTTTTCATTGAGTTATAAATACTATATCTCCGGGCTTCTTCTAGTGGGTGGAGTTTGGGAATGGAGCCGTGGGAGCTGATCCGGTCTGTGTGTCCTGTTCCTTCAGCCAAACTTCTCTACACCACTCAGGCCTCTTCTGGGTAAGAGCAGATGGAACAGCAATAAAAATGATAGGTATCACAACACACACATTCATTAATGTCCAAAACTGGGTTTCTGTAATGCATTAAAACTTACTATAATTTCAAACTACTATTGATGTAATACAAATAAAAGCAAAAGTTTTTTAACTAAAACTAAATCAAAACCATAATGTCTACTACAAAAATAATACAAATGGAATAAAAATATTAAAAATGTAAAAAATATATATTAATTTTTAAAGATAATTTAATTCTACCCTAATCAAAAACCTGCTGTCACAGAATGCATCTAAATTCTAAAAACTGAAACTATAACTGTAAATAACTAAAACAATACTAAAACTTTTACCTATCAATAAAGCTAAACTGAAACAATTAATGTACCTTTAAAATAAACTGAAAATAATCTAAAAAAGAAATACGACACAGATTGTCACATAGCACCCGTAACTTTTATTTTGTATTTTTTTAACTATATAAAAAATACTTTTATTTACTTCAACTTATGTTATTATACTTAGTATATTTTGTATATATTTTTATTATTTCCTTTTTTTTGTTATCTTTATCTATTGGTGAATGGAGGAACAGCAAAGTAAGAATTTCATTGTACAGTGTAACTGTCTGTTCTGCTGTGCATATGACAATAAAACTCTTGAATCTTGAAACTTGAATTTCAAGTTGGAAACTTGTTGGCAAAGAGTTTTGAAAGAATCCTGAGAATCCAATGAAAACAAACAAATGAACATGGGACCAAGTTAAGCCTCACCTTTTACTGGAAGCCCAGAGAACCAATCAGTAGCTCTTATTTTGGACATATTACGAGAAGACTATCATGCTTGGAAGATTTGAAGGTACAAAAGTTAGACCAGCTACAAGATGAATGAATTCAATCAAAAGAATCATGAGCCAGCCATTCAGACACCTGAGGACCCAGACCATTGCTAATGATGTCCATATAGTATAGACTTGTGTGACTTTGTGTGTGTTTATTATGAATCCCGACATCAGATATGCTGGCTAATGTCTTCTTGTTCTTGTCTTCAGTGAGAGGTCACAGTGGGACAGCTTGGTCAGCAAAACACTTCAGCACATACCTCAGCTTTCACCTGCTGGAACACCTGTATCCTTAAAGCTGAGCTGCAGTTCACTTTATCTTTTGAGTTATTTGACCTTCAGTCATTTCAAAACCTGATCTAACACACCTGGAACAGGCCTCCAGGAGCGACTGCTCACGTGCTTTGAGATTGGTTTAATTGGAAGTGTCAACCTAAATATCTACATATCGTTGCTGTCCAATGAAAAACGAGTATCTCCAAAATTACAACTTTATAGGAGAGGACAAAAACAGTATTTACTTTTAATGTGAGTCAATGGAACCAGAATTTGTGTTCAAGTTATTTAGAAAAATGAAAATCAACCAACATGGAAACAAAGGTTTTTCTTTGGACAGTGATAACATTGGGGTTCCAGACCCAAACTACCAGCATATCTAGTATCATCCCAATCACTGTTTTCCCATGATACTCTGCGTACATTGTGCATTGCACAACGGCCAATTTTTGGAGATAAACAAATGCATAAATAAGCTAATGCAACAAAATAAACTAAGCATGATAGAGAGTGCGATAACGCCAACATTGACCAGACTAGGGACTTAACCGAAATGTATAACGTAAGTCTACACTTACTATAGAGGGAGTACAGTAGTTGTTTGGAGGGGTTATGGGCCGCTGATCAGGGAACCAGCCTTGTGATCGCAAGGTCGCTGGTTGTATTTCCTGAACTGACCGGACATGACTTAAGTG
This sequence comes from Megaleporinus macrocephalus, assembly GCA_021613375.1. Classification (NCBI taxonomy): domain Eukaryota; kingdom Metazoa; phylum Chordata; class Actinopteri; order Characiformes; family Anostomidae; genus Megaleporinus; species Megaleporinus macrocephalus. Next base: position 5,247,507 of record CM038705.1, read on the forward strand.
CCCTTGAGCAAGACACCTAACTTCCAATTGCTCACCGGATACTGTGGATAAGGCTGCCCACCACTCCACTGTTCACTAGTGTGTTTGTGTATATATGGGTGTTTCACTGCCCACTAAATTGTTTGTTCACTAGTGTGTGTATGTGGTTGTTTTACTGCACAGATGGGTTTAAATGTGGAGGTCAAATTCCTGTGTGTGCAAAACACAAATGGCAAAAAGTTCTAAATTATTATTATTATTTTTTTAAAGTCAGAGATTATGAGTAAAACGTTTGACTAGTAGTGTAATAAAACATTTGAATGGTAGTGTACTGAAACGTTTGACTGGTAGTGTATCTAAAACGTTTGGCTGGTAGTGTATCTAAAACGTTTGGCTGGTAGTGTATCTAAAACCTTTGGCTGGTAGTGTACTAAAACGTTTGACTGGTAGTGTACTAAAACGTTTGACTGGTAGTGTATCTAAAACGTTTGACTGGTAGTGTATCTAAAACGTTTGGCTGGTAGTGTATCTAAAACGTTTGGCTGGTAGTGTATCTAAAACGTTTGACTGGTAGTGTACTAAAACGTTTGACTGGTAGTGTATCTAAAACGTTTGACTGGTAGTGTATCTAAAACGTTTGACTGGTAGTGTATCTAAAACGTTTGACTGGTAGTGTACTAAAACGTTTGACTGGTAGTGTATCTAAAACGTTTGGCTGGTAGTGTACTAAAACGTTTGATTGGTAGTGTATCTAAAACGTTTGACTGGTAGTGTACTAAAACGTTTGACTGGTAGTGTACTAAAACGTTTGACTGGTAGTGTATCTAAAACGTTTGACTGGTAGTGTATCTAAAACGTTTGACTGGTAGTGTACTAAAACGTTTCACTGGTTGTGTATCTAAAACGTTTGACTGGTAGTGTATCTAAAACGTTTGACTGGTTGTGTACTAAAACGTTTGACTGGTAGTGTATCTAAAACGTTTGACTGGTAGTGTACTAAAACGTTTGACTGGTAGTGTATCTAAAACGTTTGATTGGTAGTGTACTAAAACGTTTGACTGGTAGTGTATCTAAAACGTTTGTCTGGTAGTGTACTAAAACGTTTGACTGGTAGTGTATCTAAAACGTTTGACTGGTAGTGTATCTAAAACGTTTGGCTGGTAGTGTACTAAAACGTTTGACTGGTAGTGTACTAAAACGTTTGACTGGTAGTGTATCTAAAACGTTTGACTGGTAGTGTATCTAAAACGTTTGGCTGGTAGTGTACTAAAACGTTTGACTGGTAGTGTACTAAAACGTTTGACTGGTAGTGTATCTAAAACGTTTGACTGGTAGTGTACTAAAACGTTTGACTGGTAGTGTATCTAAAACGTTTGGCTGGTAGTGTACTAAAACGTTTGACTGGTAGTGTACTAAAACGTTTGACTGGTAGTGTATCTAAAACGTTTGACTGGTAGTGTATCTAAAACGTTTGGCTGGTAGTGTACTAAAACGTTTGACTGGTAGTGTACTAAAACGTTTGACTGGTAGTGTATCTAAAACGTTTGACTGGTAGTGTACTAAAACGTTTGATTGGTAGTGTATCTAAAACGTTTGACTGGTAGTGTATCTAAAACGTTTGTCTGGTAGTGTATCTAAAACGTTTGACTGGTAGTGTATCTAAAACGTTTGACTGGTAGTGTACTAAAACGTTTGACTGGTAGTGTATCTAAAACGTTTGACTGGTAGTGTACTAAAACGTTTGACTGGTAGTGTATCTAAAACGTTTGACTGGTAGTGTATCTAAAACGTTTGACTGGTAGTGTATTAAAATGTTTGACTGGTAGTGTATCTAAAACGTTTGACTGGTAGTGTATTAAAATGTTTGACTGGTAGTGTATCTAAAACGTTTGATTGGTAGTGATCTAAAACGTTTGACTGGTAGTGTACTAAAACGTTTGACTGGTAGTGTACTAAAACGTTTGATTGGTAGTGATCTAAAACGTTTGACTGGTAGTGTATCTAAAACGTTTGATTGGTAGTGATCTAAAACGTTTGACTGGTAGTGTACTAAAACGTTTGATTGGTAGTGATCTAAAACGTTTGACTGGTAGTGTACTAAAACGTTTGATTGGTAGTGTACTAAAACGTTTGATTGGTAGTGTATCTAAAACGTTTGACTGGTAGTGTATCTAAAACGTTTGACTGGTAGTGTACTAAAACGTTTGACTGGTAGTGATCTAAAACGTTTGACTGGTAGTGTATCTAAAACGTTTGGCTGGTAGTGTATCTAAAACGTTTGGCTGGTAGTGTACTAAAACGTTTGACTGGTAGTGTATCTAAACGTTTGACTGGTAGTGTATCTAAAATGTTTGACTGGTAGTGTACTAAAACGTTTGACTGGTAGTGTATCTAAAACGTTTGACTGGTAGTGTATCTAAAACGTTTGACTGGTAGTGTACTAAAACGTTTGATTGGTACTGTACTAAAACGTTTGACTGGTAGTGTATCTAAAACGTTTGACTAGTAGTGTATCTAAAACGTTTGGCTGGTAGTGTACTAAAACGTTTGGCTGGTAGTGTATCTAAAACGTTTGACTGGTAGTGTATCTAAAACGTTTGGCTGGTAGTGTATCTAAAACGTTTGACTGGTAGTGTATCTAAAACGTTTGACTGGTAGTGTATCTAAAACGTTTGATTGGTAGTGATCTAAAACGTTTGACTGGTAGTGTATCTAAAACGTTTGATTGGTAGTGATCTAAAACGTTTGACTGGTAGTGTACTAAAACGTTTGACTGGTAGTGTATCTAAAACGTTTGACTGGTAGTGTATCTAAAACGTTTGACTGGTAGTGTATCTAAAACGTTCGACTGGTAATATACTAAAACGTTTGATTGGTAGTGTATCTAAAACGTTTGACTGGTAGTGTACTGAAACGTTTGGCTGGAAGTGATCTAAAACGTTTGAGTGGTAGTGTGCTAAAACGTTTGACAGGTATTGCATCTAAAACGTTTGACTGGTAGTGTATCTAAAACGTTTGGCTGGTAGTGTATCTAAAACGTTTGGCTGGTAGTGTATCTAAAACGTTTGGCTGGTAGTGTATCTAAAACGTTTGACTGGTAGTGTACTAAAACGTTTGGCTGGTAGTGTATCTAAAACGTTTGACTGGTAGTGTATCTAAAACGTTTGGCTGGTAGTGTACTAAAACGTTTGGCTGGTAGTGTATCTAAAACGTTTGGCTGGTAGTGTATCTAAAACGTTTGGCTGGTAGTGTACTAAAACGTTTGGCTGGTAGTGTATCTAAAACGTTTGGCTGGTAGTGTACTAAAACGTTTGGCTGGTAGTGTATCTAAAACGTTTGGCTGGTAGTGTATCTAAAACGTTTGGCTGGTAGTGTACTAAAACGTTTGGCTGGTAGTGTATCTAAAACGTTTGACTGGTAGTGTATCTAAAACGTTTGGCTGGTAGTGTATCTAAAACGTTTGGCTGGTAGTGTACTAAAACGTTTGGCTGGTAGTGTATCTAAAACGTTTGGCTGGTAGTGTACTAAAACGTTTGGCTGGTAGTGTATCTAAAACGTTTGGCTGGTAGTGTACTAAAACGTTTGACTGGTAGTGTACTAAAACGTTTGATTGGTAGTGATCTAAAACGTTTGACTGGTAGTGTACTAAAACGTTTGATTGGTAGTGTACTAAAACGTTTGATTGGTAGTGTATCTAAAACGTTTGACTGGTAGTGTATCTAAAACGTTTGACTGGTAGTGTACTAAAACGTTTGACTGGTAGTGATCTAAAACGTTTGACTGGTAGTGTATCTAAAACGTTTGGCTGGTAGTGTATCTAAAACGTTTGGCTGGTAGTGTATCTAAACGTTTGACTGGTAGTGTATCTAAAATGTTTGACTGGTAGTGTACTAAAACGTTTGACTGGTAGTGTATCTAAAACGTTTGACTGGTAGTGTATCTAAAACGTTTGACTGGTAGTGTACTAAAACGTTTGATTGGTACTGTACTAAAACGTTTGACTGGTAGTGTATCTAAAACGTTTGACTGGTAGTGTATCTAAAACGTTTGGCTGGTAGTGTATCTAAAACGTTTGGCTGGTAGTGTACTAAAACGTTTGGCTGGTAGTGTATCTAAAACGTTTGACTGGTAGTGTATCTAAAACGTTTGGCTGGTAGTGTATCTAAAACGTTTGACTGGTAGTGTATCTAAAACGTTTGACTGGTAGTGTATCTAAAACGTTTGATTGGTAGTGATCTAAAACGTTTGACTGGTAGTGTATCTAAAACGTTTGATTGGTAGTGGTCTAAAACGTTTGATTGGTAGTGATCTAAAACGTTTGACTGGTAGTGTACTAAAACGTTTGACTGGTAGTGTATCTAAAACGTTTGACTGGTAGTGTATCTAAAACGTTTGACTGGTAGTGTACTAAAACGTTTGATTGGTAGTGATCTCAAACGTTTGATTGGTAGTGATCTAAAACGTTTGACTGGTAGTGTACTAAAACGTTTGACTGGTAGTGTATCTAAAACGTTTGGCTGGTAGTGTATCTAAAACGTTTGGCTGGTAGTGTATCTAAAACGTTTGACTGGTAGTGTACTAAAACGTTTGGCTGGTAGTGTATCTAAAACGTTTGACTGGTAGTGTACTAAAACGTTTGACTGGTAGTGTATCTAAAACGTTTGGCTGGTAGTGTATCTAAAACGTTTGGCTGGTAGTGTACTAAAACGTTTGGCTGGTAGTGTATCTAAAACGTTTGACTGGTAGTGTATCTAAAACGTTTGGCTGGTAGTGTACTAAAACGTTTGGCTGGTAGTGTATCTAAAACGTTTGTCTGGTAGTGTACTAAAACGTTTGGCTGGTAGTGTATCTAAAACGTTTGGCTGGTAGTGTACTAAAACGTTTGACTGGTAGTGTATCTAAAACGTTTGGCTGGTAGTGTATCTAAAACGTTTGGCTGGTAGTGTACTAAAACGTTTGGCTGGTAGTGTATCTAAAACGTTTGGCTGGTAGTGTACTAAAACGTTTGACTGGTAGTGTACTAAAACGTTTGACTGGTAGTGATCTAAAACGTTTGGCTGGTAGTGTATCTAAAACGTTTGGCTGGTAGTGTATCTAAAACGTTTGGCTGGTAGTGTACTAAAACGTTTGGCTGGTAGTGTATCTAAAACGTTTGGCTGGTAGTGTATCTAAAACGTTTGGCTGGTAGTGTACTAAAACGTTTGGCTGGTAGTGTATCTAAAACGTTTGGCTGGTAGTGTATCTAAAACGTTTGGCTGGTATTGTACTAAAACGTTTGGCTGGTAGTGTATCTAAAACGTTTGGCTGGTAGTGTATCTAAAACGTTTGACTGGTAGTGTACTAAAACGTTTGACTGGTAGTGTACTAAAACGTTTGACTGGTAGTGTATCTAAAACGTTTGGCTGGTAGTGTACTAAAACGTTTGGCTGGTAGTGTACTAAAACGTTTGGCTGGTATTGTACTAAAACGTTTGGCTGGTAGTGTATCTAAAACGTTTGACTGGTAGTGTATCTAAAACGTTTGGCTGGTAGTGTACTAAAGCGTTTGACTGGTAGTGTATCTAAAACGTTTGGCTGGTAGTGTATCTAAAACGTTTGGCTGGTAGTGTACTAAAACGTTTGGCTGGTAGTGTACTAAAACGTTTGGCTGGTAGTGTACTAAAACGTTTGGCTGGTAGTGTATCTAAAACTGGGTTTTAAGGGTCTCTGGTTATTAATACGGACCAGATGTTTTAAAGCAGGGAGAAATCTGGACTGGAGTTTAGAGCACAGGTGACGGGTTGGTGGTCAGTGTCTTCCTTATTGTTGACTGCAGTATTCCAGTCGAGCTGTGCTGGCGGTTGCCCGTGGCAACCATGACAACACCTTCATCACTTCAAGAGTCCTGCAGAGGCTGCGACATGGACACAGGTGTGTCCAGTGGAATCCTTTTCCAGTTGACCACTGGACTGGTGAGTCTAGACCAGTTTGCAATTAAATAGAATTAATAATTGAACAATTGAATAATAGAACACAGACGGGGTGTAGCTGCAAATAACAGCAATTTAGTAATTAGAACTATTGAAATGAATAAACATGTGGATCACATAGAATGTTGTTTCACATATGAAACAACATTTTATATATATATATATATATATATATATATAAGCTGAATATATTTATTATGTGTTTTTATGTTTTTATTATTATTATAGATCATGGGAATGTCTAACATTTCAGAATTTGATGCTGTTGAATCTAAACCTTCAACCTTTTTTTTAAATTATTTCTATTGATTTTTTTTCTCAGATCCACTCAACGAGCTGGGCGTCTCGGCCTCCTCTCGTCTGCTCACTGTGAGCTCCAATCACAGTAGTGTTTCAGGGTTTTTGGGTCGTGTGGTTCAGCGTGCTGGAGAAATGCTGCGAGCTCGGGCCTACCTTCACTGGTACCAGCGCTACGGAGCAGAACCGGAGGACTTTCAGCAAGCCTTAAATACGCTATCAGATATCATTCAGGAGTACGACTCTCAGTGAAGACCAGCACTGAAACATAATATAGCACCTTTACTGCGTCCAGCTACTTTTTACAGTGTGGGATCATTTCAATATAAATGGAACAAAAAACAGTAAATATTTTCTTAATTTTTTTATTTATTGTCTTTATTTTATTTATACATTGAGGGTGATCTGATAGACAGCAGACTTTATATAATGTAGAACTTATAAGCCGGGCTGGACTAGGACAAAAAAAAGTTGGCCCTGGCATTTTTGGCTTAGACCAGCCAGTCATATTTAGTGGAGCACAGTCGACCAGTAATTTATTTATGTGTTCCACGAAGGAAAGTATTTTATTATTATCATATAATAATTATCAAATAATAACAGCATCATATAAAAAAAACATAACTTTTAGCCTTATTAGAAATTTACAGTGAATCATTACTTTTAAGTCTATCAAATAACCACAATTAAATGTACACATACTGTAGTTCCAGCACTTTTGTCTACTCATATGTATTTACTGAATTACCTGATATAGCAGCTCATTTCTAATTCTTCAGGTTAAAAGAAGCTCCTCCTTTAAAAAGCTAGAACCTGCATTTGGATCAGGCTAAAAACAGACCGGGCTGCTTTGTGAACATCAGCATTTAACACTGTCTTACTGTGGACATACCTTTTGCTAATAATACTTTTATACACTTACTTTAGTAAAGTACATAAATACCAATAAATACTGATACTAATCAATCGCCACTGCTCTTCATTCTTATGTCTTATGGGCCAGTCTCTTAAAAAAAAAAAGGGAAGAAAAAATCTAACAGCATCGGCCCCTGAGGACTGTCGGGCCAACGGGCAAATGCCAGGTACGCCAGATTACCAGTCCAGCCCTGCTTATAAGGTATAAAACAAAAAGCATAAATTACACCAGATAAATCCAAGATTACAAATCTGATTTAATCAAAGAGCAAGAACAAATTAAATAAATAAATAAATAAATAAAAGTGGAAAAAACTATAATTAAATAGTTCAATAGAAGCAAATAAATAACAATAATAAAATATAATCAAAACAATGGTGATTGTTAAATAAGATTTAATGAGTATATTCTGGAAATGTAACTACAGTCCATTTCAGTTGACATACTGTTGTCAATATGAGAATTTTGGCTAAAAATAATTAAATAATATAATAAATAATCTCTTTAATAAACCACCTTCTTGTATCTACACACATTGTCCATTAGAGGAGCTACATTTACAGACTGCAGTTCTTCTGATTCTCTATATACTTCGTTTCCCCTTTTCTTCAACGGTCAGGACCCCCACCGGACCACAACAGAGCAGGCACTATTTGGGTTGTGTTAAATTCCCACTACTTTATTTATTTATTTATTCATTCATTCATTCATTCCTGTTCTTACTTCTTGATTGTAATTTCATTCAATATACTGAGTCTATGTAATTTATTTTCTGTCCCTCATTTGTCTTTGGTTACATAATCAGCTCATTCCTGTTTTGCAGTTTTTCAAAATTAGTAATTTCACTTATAAAATATTAATACATTATATAACAGTAAAAACACTGAAGTAATAATACAGTAATAATAATAACAGGAAAAGCACTGTAGTAATAATACAGTAATATTAATAACAGTAAAGGCACTGTAGTAATAATACAGTAATAAAAATAATAAGAGGAAAAGCACTGTAGTAATAATACAGTAATAAAAATAATAACAGGAAAAGCACTGTAGTAATAAAAACATTAAATATTAATATAGGATGCTAAATATTAATATCTGGGCCCACATTTGTTCTGCTGTTGTACACATTCTCAGTTAAGGCTGTGACATTAGGGGCTTAAATAGGAATTCCACCAATTATAAATAAAACATCTGCCTAAGTTAGTGGTTAATATGTACACAGAGTGATTCAGAGTGAGCTTGGTGTGAAATGGTTTATTGTATACAATCAAGTGTTGTTTACTGTGGTGGTGATAGTAACCAGGGGTCTCCATTTCTATAACACAAATATACATGTTTTATTTTCCATCAAACCCTCCAGTGAACTTACACGTGAGTGTTTATATGCAATACTGATGGTGGAAAATCTGAAAATAATACATTTTCTTTGGGGGACTATTCTGCCTCACAGCGTCCTGCATGTATTCCTCCACCATGAATGGATCAAAGATCAAACCCTTCTCAAAACGGTCATAAACAACGTCTCGGACATCAGGCAGTGTATTTATAATCATCTCATACAATAACCTATAGCGAGGAGGCTTTCAGAAAAGGACGGACATCTGTTTCAATGCCGTATTTTGATTATTTTGAATTTCGGTTGGGCTGTCCCTTCACCCCGCTGTGCTGCTCGTGCGCTGTACGTTCAGCCCACAGAGACGGAAGACTGCGCTGTTGAGCTGCTACGGCTAATCCGTCCGTGATATTAACGTTATTTTACCATAAGGACGGTGTTTTTAACAGTTACAAGCTTCTTGTTTGGATATATAATCGAACTAAATCTCGTGTAAGTTCATAATATTTGCGCTTTTATGAATTTCGGCCTTGTTTTTGCTCCTCCGCGCGACAGGTTTTAATTATACGCTAGCTAACTAACTAACATAGTTTTCATTTCTTTCTTTTTTTACATCAATATGTCCACATATTATAACAGGAGCCGGTATAAAGAGTGTGGAATCATCTTTCTCGACCTTTTTCTTTCACAGTTTCTGTTTTTATGACTCACTGGCGCCGCTAATTCTACGTGATAGCTTAGCTAAGCTAACCTATGCTAAGCTAATGTACATATGTATGGTTTTATATGTTTTTCTCGTTGGTGTCCGAAGCGGCTGGGGGTCTGAATTTAATTTCATGACCAAGAAAAGGATATCCGAAGGGAGTCTTTTCTCATTTTGTGTAGTTATGTAGTTATTTTGGCGCTAAATGGTACCCGGGACATCTAGCAGGCCTGCTAGCTAATGCCACCGGTAATGCCAAAGACGCAGTTGCGGGATTTGGGCATTTTGTTGTGGAAGAATGTCAAGATGGTTTGTATCGACAAAGCTGAACTTGGCTAGGTATTCGATTTTTCCGCTCCACCTTAATATTTTTTTAAGGATTCACGTGCACGTGCAGGCAGTGTGAATGTACCTAACTTGCTGCACCATTTGAGGTGGACCAGAAATAAAAGGTGCTGATAAAAGGGGATATTCAGCACCTTTGTCTTGGGTCTTATTCTGTGGTGTGGCTAACAGGCACTAGTTCAAATTCAGTGCTTGGCCTTGAAGGAAAGAGTTGCCAGCTGTGGTCTGGCATGTGGTGAGCTGCAAGGCATTTTCACGGAAATGTATTTGAATGTCTGGCTGGCATGGTGGACATGAAAATGATTTGTTCTTCGTGGAAGAAATAGTTCCACATGGTGTATTTCATGGATGTTATGATTCATGAAGATGTTCTGCTTGGGTGCCATGAATGGTTCGAATAATGTTGTTTGTGGGAGGAATAGTTCTTGAGTATGATTGTGGAAATAAGACTTTGTGAACTTGATTTGTTCTTCATGGATCTAGTAGTTTGTGACTATGTTCATGAACGTTCTTCATGGGAAAAGTAGTTGTTCAGCATGTGCTTGGTGAGCATAATGGTTCATGAACATGGATTTTATTGCTGGAGTTTTTCCCCCAAATGTTCTTCAGAGAAGATGTCGTTTCTCAGTATGTTCTTCACGGATGTACTTGTGAATATTTCCTTCATTGGAGTAATGGATCCTAAACTGCTCTTCATGGGAGAATCATGGTCCAGTCATGTACAGCGAATGCATTTTGGTCTGAACTGGTTGCATTTCAAGCTGGTGTTCAGCAGGTATCTACAGAATGAGGCTAATGTACAATGAAGTGTCATTCACTCGTTAAGACGTGATGTATCAACCTTTACATCTGGGTCCGAGTCATTACTGTGCTGTTGTTATAGTATATAGAAGTGCTCAGTTCTCTTTCTACTGCACCTTTTGATGAGTAAAACAAGAAGAAATGGTTGCAGCTAATAAGATAAATTACTATTCTTAAATAAAGATAAACACAGTTTGGTGCCAGGGGACTCTAAAGTCAGCTAGCTCGCTAGCCTAACTGGTCCTTTGCAGATACTGCAATAGACTGTGATGTAGATATAGACTATGGCTTTTCTAGGTTGTTTCTTGCTATCTTTGTGTTTTGGTTGTCAGGCTTGGATCATAGCAAGAAACACCATACAAAACCCCTACTTAATTGGCCAGTTTGGCTTTTTTCTTTGGGTGCCAAGGTTGGCTAGGTTAACCAGCTAGCTAAAGGTGGATGCCACTATCAAACTTTGTTGTTTTTTTTTCTCCTTCATTTGAGAATTTTCCTTCTCAACTGCATCCATTTCCTCTTCTTTCTCATCAGAAGAAATGCAGCAGAACGACAGTGGTGAAGTTTCTGGAACTCACATATATTCAAACAACCAGGAACACTGTGTCATGCAGAAAAGACGAGAACTTCAGCCAACACAGTATAGGCTTGGACGAGGATGTCTTAATGAGCAGATTGGAGTTGAATGAATTTAGACCCTTGTTGACCCTCGATGGTGCCTCCCTAAAGACTTGATTCGTTGCTGTTGTTTGATTTTGGGATCTGAAGGAGCGTTTGGATCCAAAATGGGTTATTACTTAAATAGACAACTGTGGTACAATACAGTGTAGCGATGTGCTGATGGGAAACTGGCTGCTCATGTAATTGGTCGCTAGGTTGGATTGCTCACGATGCATGTTGGTTTAATTTGCTTTTTTATCTTGAGAGTCTTGTGTAGATCAGGAAACTATTGGTATTGCAAGTCAAACATCACGTGATGTGCTCTTGGCATCTAATTTCTAGTCCTGGTACATATGTCATGGTCCACTATTGAGGTCCATTATTAACCACTGATTTTGGATTTGGAAAACGTAGAATACTGCGACTTGGCTGGTCTTGGCTGCGACACGGATAACACTGTCATACCTTTTGTCTACAGGTGCTGTTGTGTGTGCGCTTCATCATGGCGGTGGTCATCCGCTTACAGGGACTCAGAATCACAGCTGGTTCTGAGGACATTCGCAGTTTCTTCACTGGCCTTAGAATACCTGATGGTGGGGTTCATATCATTGGTGGTGAACTTGAGGAAGCTTTCATAATCTTTGCATCTGATGAAGATGCAAGGCGGGCGATGAGTCGCTCCGGGGGTTGCATTAAGGGTTCTCCTGTCAACTTGCTTCTGAGTAGCAAGACAGAGATGCAGAAAGTTCTTGAGGAAAGCGCAAGGAAGTCTGAAGCAAACAGTAATTGGCGGTTTTACAAGGAAGGAGGTAAAAGACCACCCCTGGCATCAGATGGAAGACCACTGCCGTTAAAAGAGGACATGATGGGAGACGTACGGAAAGGAGAGCATCAAGATATAGGCAACAGCAGAACATTTTCTCAGAATCAAATGGGTGAGGATGAATCAGATGGAGTTGGTCTTTATTTGCATTTGTCTGGAATCCCGTTCCAGGCCACGAAGGAAGACATCCGCAATTTTTTTAGTGGTTTACAAGTCGAGGACATTATTTTCTTGAAAAACCATCGAGGAATGTTTAATGGTAACAGTTTGGTCAAATTTTTTGCCAGAGAAGATGCCACAGAAGGTCTGAAGCGGGATCGGCAGTACATTGGGCCACGTTACATCAGACTAAAGGCTTGCCCTGAGCATCAGTGGGTGAAGGCTGGAGGTTTTGTTAGACCAGAAGGTCCAAATGAGAGAAAACACACACCGAGTCGCACTCGATCGCGCTCCCCTATTCATTACAAGTCAAGGTCAAGGTCACGTTCCCCTTCCAGTGAGGAGTACTGTGTGCTGTATGAAAGTCTCCCACATTCAGTTGAAAAGCAAGATTTAAAAGCATTGCTTCGTCCTGTTGTCTTGAAGGATGAGCAGATCATTATTTTTGATGAACAGAATCAGGAGAACACCAAATCTGCTTTTGTGGTTTTCAGAAACCTGAAGGACTATTGTTCTGGGTTGGCGCACCATAAGGAAATGTTTCTCCACAGGGTTGTCTACGTGTCTCCTGTCTCCAAAGAAAAGATGGTTTCCATGTTAGAATCTTCTGCTGATTCTAGACACAGTAGAGAAGAAAGAAGATCCAGCCGGTCGTCAGAACACTCTCAAAAAAACGCCTACGACTCAGAGCGAAGGTGTCTGTATGTTAGGAATATGCCGTTCGACGTCCGTAAAGTTGAGATTATAGACTTCTTCCATGGATTCCAACTGACAGAGGATAGGGTTATCCTGCTTCATGATGAGAGGGGAACTGGGCTTGGTGAGGCTTTGGCGGTCTTCCAGACGGAACAGGAGGCTGTAATGGCACAGAATCTAAATGGACAGAGATTTCTGGGATCGGAGGTTATACTGGCATGCATCACTATGGCTCAAATGCAGGTATTTGGTGTTGATCAAAAGGCGGAAATTGGAAATCTACCAGAGAAGAACGTTCAGAGGAGCCCGGGACAATACAGTGACCCGTCTCATTTCTCTCATGAGCAGATGTATCAAGATGAACGTGACGCCATGCCTGATGCACCCCAGCGTGGGCAAGGAAGCTGTGGTCCACTTGACTATTTTGAGCAGCCTGATGCTTTTGGACAGGCTGCACATGATATTGGTACTGGCTCCCAAAACTTTGATGGACCTACATGTCTCAAGTTGCTCAATCTGCCCTCCAAGATAAAAATTTATGAAATTTATGATTTCTGCTATGGCTACAGGGTGATTCCTGGTTCAGTCTCAACACAGTGCAATAGGAATGGAGGACCTAGTTCTGCTACTGTTGTGTTTGAAACCCACAGTGAAGCAGTCACTGCTGTTCAGGAGTTAAATGGAAGACCCATTGGCACTCGTAAAATTCAGATTGTGTTTGTGTAGTATTGGGGACTTGCAGAGAGCAGATTTTTACAGCTTCTTTCATCTCTGGGTTGCTTGTTTTTGATTGGATTGAATGGCCACATTTCCTTTCCACGTTTCCTTTTTTTTGTTTTTTTTTTGCTGCCTTTCAAATGAGACAAACTATTCACTATTTTCTTTATTAAAGATTCTTTTTTTTGTTTGTTTTTTATAAAAAGAACTTTTATCATGGAAGCCTGATATGTTTCATTCGCGTGTTTCAGTTACAGGAGTAGATTAAAATTATTGCAGCTAACATGGCAATATAGTAGTATTATGTACTATATATGTAATGATATTTTTAATTAGTATTGCTATTGTATAGAGGTGAACGATTACATCAATGTCTCGATTAAAAAAAACAGAATTGTCCTTCACATGTCTGATTATTTTGTGTCTTGTGATGGCAGGTACCAAAAGAACTGGAGGGAAGGCCACAGTGTCATATATATATATATATATATATATATATATATATATATATATATATATATAGCACTATATCTGCAGAGTTGTGACACAACTGCTCTTTGCTCAACCTTTTGCTTCAGTTTCATGGTTTAGTGACGTGTTTTTTGAAAAATCTCGGTTGATGCGTATGCCATACTAAAAAGGCTGTTTCGCACAATAGATTTTAGCACATCCCTGTACAATTTTAGCCACTACAGTTTTGAACAGGCAACAATCGAAGATGTTAAAATGCGTTTGCTGTATTTATAAAGTACAAGTTTTTCAACAAATCAAGCGCCGAAAACTCTTTAAGAGGACGCCAACAATGGCTTTGTCAGCTTCCATAGACGCAAAACTTGTAGCTGTGTTCAGTGCACCACATTTTTTGGGGATAAATGGATAAATCGACTTAATTAACCAGTTAAACATTCAGTCAAAGTTGTAGAAGGAAAATGTATATTTCAGTACATGTTAAAACTTTGAATTAAATGAGCTTAGATCTCACTGACTATGTGAAACTGATGGTGTAAATGAGCAGACTACGGTGGCAGGTGATAAAGCAGGTGTTTTAGCCTTCCCAACAGTTCCTTATGATGCTAAACCAACAGAACAAAGGCTGAGATTTCAAATAATTCAATGTTTCACCAATGTTTCAGTGAAAGAACAGATCTATTCAGTTCCCCCTGCCACTCAACCCCAAATCAGTCGTGTTCAGTGTTCAGTGTCATAAGCTAATGTAGCTACAGAAATTAGCATCTACATGCTCATCTCAAACTGTGTGGAGTTGTTCAGTAACCTCTAATAGATTTGAGTGTTTGGTTTCAGACACTGCTGTCTGTGAACGTATCGTCGCTGTCCACAGAAAAAGTATGTTTTTAAATTTACAGGAGACACTAAGAACATTCATTACTTTCGATGTAATTTAATGTGAATAGGTTTTATTCTAAGTGATTTTGGAGCATTTCTATTGGTCCATTCATCATAAAACTTTCACAGGGTCTAATGACCATCTGTCGTGTTCAAATGACAGAGAAATGAAAATCACTAAAAATTGAGATACACGTTTTTTTTAGGACAAAAACGTTACACTGAAGCACTGATGTTAACATAGCATAAACAGTAGCAGCTGTCTGAAGGCCATTAGTGTATCATACAATCTCAGGAAAACACATCTATCACGAGATCCCTGAACAATTCTGCAGGCTTTGAGGCGAAAGCGATGGTTTAATTATTAGTTAATGATCACTAATTAATTTAGTAGTACATTAGCTTCCACTACTCAGCCTTGTAGCTCCAGTGCTAGAACTATAGAGACAAACTGGATATCAAACGTGTCCTGTCTGATTAACTATGCTTAATGGGAGTCAGGATAAATTTCCTGAAACATCAAAGCCTTTGCATTAAAACAAGTATTCAAACAGGTGAAACGAGGTAAGCGTACTAAATCTGAATGCATTTGAAAAAAAAAAAACATTGACGCTTTTGGAATGAATCATCGCCAAATATATATATGTGGGGGCACTGTCATTGACAGTAAGTGCTTATATAATGTGGTTTCTTAATATTAAAATTTAAATGTTTGGTATTAGTATTCTTCGAAATGTCTAGTTAACACACTGGGAAAGTTTCAACTAGAGTCTTAATGCATATCAAAATGAGTTTTATTATGTATATCTTTGCCCATGATCGATCTTTTATTGTTCTAGTTCAATGTTGAGGCCTCATCATTGATGTTGGGCCGAAAACTCCACCCATCTCTGTATATATGTCAGCCTAATTCAGTGGTTCAAATACAAAAAGTCATTCAAAGTAGGGTTTGGTGTGAACTGGTTCAGATGTTGTTTACAGTGGTGGTGATGGGAACCAGACGTCACCATGCCTACGACATAAATATAGATGTTTTATTTACTATCAAACCCCCCAGTGAACCTACACAAGTTTTATTTGGAATGTTGGTGATATTCGATGATGCTAAATCTGGAAAAATAAAAGTTTTCTTCAATTATTTTTTTTTCTATCAACACCCTCCATGTATCTCCATGTAGTAAATGGAATTTAGGGTCAAACCTATCATGAAACAACCTCTCAAACATTAGGTAGCATATTTATAACCGTTTCATGTAATAACTTTCGGTAAGAAGGCTTTTTGGGGTGGACGTCTGGTTCCATTAACTACCACTGTGAACAATTTTGACTTGACATTTGAGTGTTTCAAACCAAAGAATGGTTCTGTTTACAACATTAGAGTTGAATTGTGCAGTTGCCATGGCAGACCACTCCAAAAATTATTATTATATAATTTCGTATTTGTTTAGTTCGTTTATTCTATGCTATATGGTTATATGATTCTAATACGACATTATTAATTATATTAAATTGTTACGTTTATAAAATTCACCAGGTTATTTTGTTTAAGAAATAGAGACACGCCTATAATACACCAATCAACCATAATATTAAAACCATCTTCCTATATCTCCACTCACTGTCCACTGTATCAGCTCCACTGACCATACAGGAGCTCCACTCACTGTCCACTGTATCAGCTCCACTGACCATACAGGAGCTCCACTCACTGTCCACTGTATCAGCTCCACTGACCATACAGGACCTCCACTCACTGTCCACTGTATCAGCTCCACTGACCATACAGGACCTCCACTCACTGTCCACTGTATCAGCTCCACTGACCATACAGGAGCTCTACTTACAGACTGTAGTTCATCTGATTCTCTGTATACATTTTTACTCTGTTCTTTAATGATCAGGACCCCCACAGGACCACCACAGATGAGATACTATTAGTGAGGTGGGTCATTCTCAGCACTGCAGTGACACTGACAAGGTTAGTAGTGTGTGTTGTGCTGGTGTGAGTGGATCAGTGTCACTGCTGGACTGAGAATCGTCCACCAACCAAAACTATCCAGACAGCAGTGTCCTGTGGGCGGCGTCCTGTGTCCACTGATGAAGAACTAGAGGAACACAAACTGTGCAGCAGCAGATGAGCTACTGTCTCTGACTTTACATCTACAAGGTGGACCAGCAAGTAATAGGAGTGTCTAATAGAGTGGACAGTGAGTGGACACAGTGTTTAAACACTCCGGCAGCAGCACTGCTGTGTCTGATCCACTCACACCAGCACAACACACACACTAACACATCACCACCATGTTAGTGTCACTGCAGAGCTGAGAATGACCCACCTCCCTAATAGTGCCTGCTATGTGGTGGTCCTGTGGGGGTCCTGATCATTAAAGAACAGAGTAATAAAGTATACAGAGAATCAGATGAACTACAGTCTGTAAGTGTAGCTCCTGTATGAACAGTGAGTGTAGATACAAGGAGGTGCTTTTAATGTTATGGCTGATCAGTGCATGTGGTGCTCAATGCTTGAGCTGGTACATACAAGAACTTTTAAAAAAGACAAGTTCTACCATGTCATGCTTAAAAGGTGGTTTGCATGGTAAATTGGTTTCTCTGAAAAACATGTATATATTCATTTAAATTTTCTATATCCTGAACCCAGTAGCTGATGTTTACATGGTGTAAAAATGGACCAATAGAAATGCTCCAAAATAGTCTGGAAAACATCTCTGGTTCCATTCATTGAAAGTAGAGACGGTTTTGGTCTCTCCTCTAAAGTTGCCATTTTGGAAATGCTTTTTTTGCTTTGCAACAGCGATGATGTGGTTCTATATAGAATGTGGTTCTTCTATTGTTATAAGCCTGGCATTGTAGAACCCTAGGTGAACCCCTTTTTATTGGTTCTATATATGAATCAGCATGTTCTCTATCAATCTGAGAAACCATTTTACCATGTAGAACCATCCCTAATACTAAAGAATCCTTGTGTAGAACCATCCCTATTACTAAAGAACCCTTGTGTAGAACCATCCCTATTACTAAAGAACCCTTGTGGGGGAAAAACTAATGCACAGATCACAGTGCTGCAGTGGTGCTTAGTCACTCTTTTAACCCTTTGATGCGTATCTCTCTGATGCTGAGTATCTCTCTATTGAAATCTGTTTATTTCATTATTTAATGTTCCAAGTGTTCATTAAAAGTCATGTTAATCATTATTTTAATTCTTATTTATTTATTTCATGAAAAAAATAGTGTTTGTAAATATGTTCCTGGCTGCAAATGTTTACAAATATCAACAGTTCCTATCAAACTCCATAGTGAACACAACAGGGTTAATTGTTTATATGGGTGATTCTTCAATTGCGGGCTCTTTTTACCATCTTAACTTAGTTTTATAAAGTAATGCATTTCACTTGAACTTCATTATAAAATCAGACTGTTAGACTTAATTATAATTAATTTCTACATAATTTAAAAGATACTGATGGGGAAATTGAAAACCTATCATTATCATCAACAAATGTCATTATCACCTCAACAGGTTATGTGTTGGTAATGACAATTTTTACTTTTTTAAGAAAAAAGCTAGCTAGACCATGGATTTGCTAAAGCTAGTTAACAGCTAGTATGAGATGCACTTTAAATCCACATAAATAAATAAATAAATAATTTGTAAATGTAATGTTTAGTTGTAAATAAATAAATGTGTAAATGTAATGTTTAGTTATAAATAAATAATGTGTAAATATTATGTTTAGTTATGAATAAATAAATTATGTATAAATGTAATGTTTAGTTGTAAATAAATAAATAAATAATGTGTAAATGTAATGTTTAGTTATAAATAAATAACTAATGTGTAAATGTAATATTTAGTTGTAAATAAATAAATAAATAATGTGTAAATGTAGTGTTTAGTTATAAATAAATAAATTATGTGTAAATGTAATGTTTAGTTGTAAATAAATAAATAATGTGTAAATGTAATGTTTAGTTATAAATAAATAAATAATGTGTAAATATAATGTTTAGTCATAAATAAATAAATAAAGTGTAAATGTAATGTTTAGTTATATATAAATAAATAAATAATGTGTAAATGTAATGTTTAGTTATATATAAATAAATAAATAATGTGTAAATGTAATGTTTAGTTGTAAATAAATAAATAATGTGTAAATGTAATGTTTCGTTATATATAAATAAATAAATAATGTGTAAATATAATGTTTAGTTGTAAAGTACTGCGGTACTGACGTAAACAGTAATGACTCTGAATAAATGTACTTTATGATCAGGAGCAATACACCATTCAGTTACTCCCATTTACACACATTAACATGTCGCTCCTCACTCATGGCCAACATGTGCTCCTTTGTGAGTCTTTGTTTCCATGGTTACAACATAAACAAGTGCTACCTTTAAATAGTTCCCTGCAGAAGTCATACACTGTTGCGGTAATGACGATAATGTTGAGGATGATAATATATTACTCAAAAATATGTATAGGTACAAATATGAAAGAAAACAGTACATTTAGTTTTTATGAAACTCATATTGTGATCTTTTTTATAAATTGATCACTTTTTAGCATTTTATTGGGGCCCAAAAGTTTTAAAGTCTGGGTTGGGGACAAGGCCAAGGTAGCAAAATATTGATGTTTTGATATTGATATTGATGTGTCTTTTTTTGGTGATGAATGGAATGATCTTTTTAATTAAGTGGTCCGCACTTCGCAAATTTCTTTTTTTGTGATAATTTTATATTGTTGCTTGCAGTTTGCACAGATTGAAAGCATAGATGGAAACTCACTCTAACTTAAAAGCTTGTCTTGAAGGAAGATCATCTAGAGAACGTTTGGTGTGAACATCTCCCAAACTTTAATTCTTTCCCAATTCTATTAAAAAGGACCAGAAGTACGTTGCATAGCTTACAACAGTAACCGACGCCAAAAATTAGTCCATATTTCAGTCCATGTTTAACGGTAATAGTGTTTTATAGCATCAAAAACCTAATTTATTAGAAGTCTAGTAGTGTTGACTGAACAGGTCAACACATTTATGATGAAGAAGTTCTCAAATTCAAGTGGGGCTGTGTTTTTCTTATCCTAGAACACCTGAGCTAACACAAAAGATACTTTTAGTTAGTTAACGAGTGTAGTCATTTGTGTTAGATCACAGGGAAACCCAAAAAAAGGACTGTGGGTCTCCAGGTCTGATGTTGGAAGCCCCTAGTGTGATGATTTAGGTGTACAGTTAGGTCTATACTAAGCCTCCATTACTTTTTAGCTACATTAGCCTTGTTTCTCCAAACTTAAGGAGTGAACTTCAGACACTAAACCCTTCTTGGCTGATCATTTACATTTGAGGCAATAGATGTTTACATGTACCATTGAGAACTGGTTTTAAAGTCTGGGTTGGGGACAATGCCAAAGTAGCAAAATATTGATGTTTTGATATTGATATTAATATTATTAGTCTTTTTTGGTGATGAAATAAATGATCTTTTTAATATCCAAAATATTTGTTTTGTATTAAAGTAATTTTAACACAAATTTATAACCTTGGGACGTAAAAGTTCCCCTAACTGAAGAATCCCCCATATATTTTTTGATAATTGATATTGTGATTATCAAAACAAGCACATTGAGGAGCTCATGGAAGCTTGAATAGTGAAGTTAATTCATTGCTAAGATAAGGAAAAACACATTTTAGGTTGTGCATCGAAGAGTTAATGCAAATTAACGCGCCAAAACACGAAAATACTGAGCACGCGATTAAAAAGCTGGCGCTGCACGCGGACAGTTTGATCCATTGAGGATTTGCTCGAGCTGAGAGGCGCGAGGGGGGACCGTGCTCTCTTCTCTCTGAGGCGACAGCGGCAGATGCGTAAGCGTTTACAATGGAGGACAAATAGCGTCTAAAACAGCGACTAAACTCTGATTATTCGAGCTCACTGTCAAGCTGAAGCCTTTTCCGATCACCAGTGTGATTTAGAGCGCTGTCATGACTGAACTACCGACTAAACTACCGACTAAACTACCGACTACAACACAGCAGACAGCCCGCTAGCCGTGTGGCTAATGTTAGTCTGTCACTGAGGCAGCTGGCTGGTCTCACTGGTTGGTTTAATGTGCTGCACAGTTTGGCTAGAGATTATAAATTCGACACTAAGATATTAAAATATGTCTGTTTTCTTTTCAGGGAAGAGATAAATGTTCCGAAAAATCTTTTATTCGAATTTTCCGTTCCACCTTAAATGATGCAGCAGTAGCAGCCTGAGCGCCCGCTGGAGCCTGACTGTGACCTCGCCATTTAAGGTGGAACGGAAAGTTAGTACTCTAGGCGTGGTCTTACTCCTAGACAATGATTCAGTTGAATTTGAGGCTCGTTTAACTGATCATATTCACACTTCTATGTGGATTTATGTTCATGCCTGCTTCTGGATTTGAATTAACTTGGCTAACTGTTCTTCCCAAGTTAGCCAAAGTGGCTGAGTTAACTCTTTCCTATTCATCAACTGTATATTATATATTATATAATTATATTTGGCTTAGGTATACCTTGGACGAACATTTAACAGTATGTAATATACGTTTTGGCAAGTCATTCATGCTTTTATTTTAGGTTGCCATATTATTTTGGTTTGAAAATGTCTAGTCCAATGTTAACCAAAGGCTTAGTTCAATATAAATACTCACTTTTTTAGACACACGGTTTTGGGTTTTGTAGATATAAGTAATCTTGGAAGATGTGTGCTCAGACAAGTGTGGCTTACAGTTGGACCAAATGAGAAGTTTGAATTGTAAGTTATGAGCATCGTTGATTAAGATGGGTAAAAATTAAAGTTGGCTTAGAAAAAGACGTTTGGCCATTTATCATGAAATGTACACATAAAATTTCAAAGGATATCAAAAACAGAAGGAATGACCATAATGGCGATGCATGGTTCTGCAGCGATTGTACATAAATTAGGTTCTTGCATCATCAAGTGTGATATTTCATCAGAAGGATGGAGGTGTCCAGGAGGAGGATCCGCAATCTGGAGCCAGCGAGGCCTCTGCGCCGATTGAACGTAAGCCAGGGTGAGTCGAGCACTGAAGTGAGAGAATCTATAGGATTTGGTTTTCTGTTACTGAAAAATGCAGAGCGTACATGATGTCGTTTTTCATTAGTGGCACGCAGAGCATGTGCCAATGTAACAGCCACTCAACCAGAATTACTGGAAAATAGTTTTTCCAGTGCATTAACAAAAGTTCAGAAGTAGATGTTCTTCTGTGGAGACGACTGGAGCTGAGCTTAGCTAAAAAAAAAAAAAAGAGATATGCCACAATTTGGAAACCCCAAAAGATTTAAGGTCTCAGATAACTTAACAAGATACCAAGTTCTTATACCTTAATGGGCTTGTTATGGGCTCACTATGCTTTAAATGCTCTGGTTCTGTATTATATGGAGACATAACTGAGTAAATTTATACTGGTGTTTCTCAGAGTTGCCCTTACTTGCTTTAGCTTAAGTGGTCCCCACTTCGCAAATCTCTTTTTTGGTGCTTATTTTATTCTGTTCTGTGGAGCTGAGCTTAGCTTATAAATAATTGTGTTCTACTCAAGCAAAAGAAATAAATATGCCACAAATTGGAAACCCTAAATGATTTAAGGTCTCAGATAACGTGTACCAAATTCTCAGACCGTAATGGGCTTGTTATGGCTATTGCTTATTCACAGTTAATGTCAGGAATAACCATGTGATGCAGATTTTAGAGCTTTATCAGTACTCCCACTATTCATTAAATGCTCTGGTTCTGTATTATGTGGAGACACAACTGCGTAAAGTCTTACTGGTATAAAAAGGTGAGATTAGTGTGATCAGCAGGTTTCCCATAAAAATAACTGGATACTTTCTAAGTAATAATAAGTGGGAAAATGGAATTTCGTCAAGTAAGTGCCGCTACGCTTCCAAAGCTTGTTGTGTTTTCAGCCAGAACAGAGCACTTACTCAGCATACTGCTGGGTTTTAATGGTGGTGTAGATCGCTTCAGGTTCCTGGAAATTTTTTGTGATTTTCCCTCATTATTTCCTTAAACACACAATCAGCTCTCAACATAATTTCACTTAACACATTCACTTCAGTAATATGTTTAAAAATAACTTGATTGTTGGGAAATTTAAAAATTGCATATATGTATTGCAGAGCCGCTTGGAGATGACATGGCTGAGCCGCTCGGAGATGACATCAAGGCTGAGCCACTGGAGAAGAAAGCTGAGAAACCAGTGAGACATTGCGTATATATTGTAATACATAACATTATACCATGTAGTATTATAATATAAAATGTGTATCGTCACCGTCCAATGACAAACATGAATCTCCATTTTTGTAGATTTTTAGTTTTCTATATCATTTCAAGCCGACAGCTGCCGTTTACATTGTGTGAAAATTTCATGATGAATGCACCAATATAAATGCTCCAAATTAGCTTGGAAAAAATTCTGGTTCCATTGACTTGCATTAAAATGAAGTGGGTTTTTGGCCTCTCCTGTAAAATTGCAATTTTGGAGCTTTTCCTTGGACAGCGACGATATGTTATGCTTTAATATGTATAAATAATATTATAAGGCATTCAGTACTACAAATACTCATTCCGTTGACTGTCATTATGTACATTGTTCTGTATGCACTTCTCAGCCCATTGTTGTTTGCTTGTTTTGTTTTGTTTTTTTGTGGTCAGGAAAACACAATCAGTGTGGAGCAGTTTTATGAAATTCTCATGCACAGCCAAAGTCAAGTACCTGCCAAGACAGGTAGGTGGCAGTGTTTACCCACTCATTAAACTCACATTGGTGACTGGACATGACATGTTAAGTTATTTGGTTAACATATAATGGACACACATATCTACCAATTAACTTGGTGCCTATATTATGAACTGTGTAGTTGTTCACTTATCTCGAACAGACTTGATCATTTGGTTTCTGACCCTGTATGACCAACTAGTTTCCATCCAAATGAGCTTTTGTGAAAAGCATTTAGTTCTGTAAGACGTTTGCTAATGTATTCTATTGGAAGTTATCAGTAATGTTGATGAATATTAACAAAATAAACTTTTCCTTAGATATTTAGTGGGGAAAAAGTTCCAGTAATACCTGAAATACTTAAAGCTTAACAATATAGTTGCGCCAACTATGAAATTAGAGATGGAAGCATCAACAATACAGCTTCTCAGCTGCAAAAAAATGAAGTTATCAAATAACTTTGGGAAAGTATGGGAGAAGGACCACGCCCAATCTCCTCCTCGCATTCTTTACATGCCCCATATGAACCACGCCTCTGCTCTTACCTTCTCGTGACCAAACTCACACTCCACCACCCCGACTCCTCCCTGTCTTTAACTCTTACTCACTTTTTAGATGGCAAAAAAATGTTTGGTTTTTTTTTGTGCTCATTTTATGTTGTCGCTTGCAGTTTGCACAGATTTAAAGGATAGGTGGAAACTCGCTCTAACTTAAAAGCTTGTCTTGAAGGAAGATCTTGTAGAGAACGTCTGGTGTGAACATCTCCCAAACTTTAGTTCTTTCCTAATTCTAATAAAAAGGACCAGAAGTACGTTGCATAGCTAACAACAGTAACCGAAGCCAAAAATTAGTCCATATTTCAGTCCATGTTTAACAGTAATAGTGTTTTATAGCATCAAAAACCTCATTTATTAGAAGTCTAGTCTCAACAAATGTATGATGAAGTTCTCAAATTTGTGTGTTTTCCCTATTCTAGAACACCTGAGCTAACACAAAAGAGGCTTTTAGTTAGTTAACAAGTGTAGTCATTTGTGCTAGATCACAGGGAAACCCAAAAAAAGGACTGTGGGTCTCCAGGTCTGACGTTGGAAGCCCCTAGTGTGATGATTTAGGTGTACAGTTAGGTCTATACTAAGCCTCCATTACTTTCTAGCTACATTAGCCTTGTTTCTCCAGTGTTAAACTTAAGAAGTGAACTTCAGACACTAAACCTCTCTTGGCTGATCATTTACATTTGAAGTAATAGATGTTCTCACATACCATTGAGAACTGGTTCTGCTTACAGTTAATTATTTTCAGGGCCAATTCTTCTGTGGCACATTTCTCTGTTTTAAACAGCAGTTGTGTGCTGTTGAGGTCCTGTGCTTGCGTGGGAGGTGGAGCCCCCTAGAGGCAGAGAGATCCACAATGTGTTTGCACTGGCAGTAGTGCCTGAGCCTGGTCCTGAAGGACCCTGTGCTCTGAGTTTTTTCTGCTACTTAACAGAATAGTTTAATTGGGTCTATTGGGAGCAGGGCAAACACCAAAATGTTCAGGACAGGGGGTCCTCCATGACCAAGGTTGGGAACGGGTGGGCTTGGACACAGTTTTGCACTTTTTCTTGCATCAAGCTGAACAGATGACTGAGAACAGTTTTAGCGACATTAGTGCGAGTAAACTACAGAAGAAGGTTGGGTTGGTTAGATGTTTTGCAGGTTCTTTGTGGCGTGTGATAAGCAGGTGCTCTCCATTGCTGAGGCAGATGCGATACACATATCAATGCATTGTCAACAATGCAATGCATTAAAGATGCACGTGAAACAACTACTAATACAGTATGATATAGAGATGGAAGGAACGTTCAGCTATGTATCAGTATCGGACGATATTTCTCCAATTTAGCCGTTCCCGAGAGCCGATCGTTGGCGCTAAAAAAATGAGCCTATTTTCTGTATTTCCAGCTAGTTCCAGCCAAATCCGTGCAGTTCCTATCTGTACCACTAGGTGGGGATACATACCCTTTCATTTTGGACAGACTGACTAAACACAACAAACACAAAGAAATTTAACACACTAATCTGATACGACTCTTCAGAGACACCACACAGCTGAATACAGTGAGTATCAGCAAACAGCAGAGCTAGCACGCACAGCTAACACAAAACAAACAACCCAGAACACCTACAGACCAGATCTGACCGGTACCAACAGAACAGCAGCAGCAACAGCCTGAGAGCTAAAGAACCACAGCCAGAGTGATTGACTTTATAGTTCTAGATAACCCCGTTTCAGTCATGTTTCATGACTTGCTTGCTCTAATAATTGCCTGTAGCACTGCCGTGGCATACAGCCCCAAAAATCTCAGAAGTATTCACAGTCATTACTCAGGTACAAGTATAGATACTAGGGTTTAAAATACTTCTGTAGAAGTTGAAGTATCAGCTCAAGCTTTTTACTCCAGTAAAAGTGTAAAAGTACTGCTTTCAGAACTACTTACAGTATAAAAGTAAAAGTAAAAATGTAATTAAGGACAAAAGCTTAGGCCACACCACAGGGGTCTATAGTGCACTAGCCCACCTCCCCAAAAACCCCATTCTTCTAAAAGCCATAATGTCTATAATGTTATTTTAAGATGTTAATGTTGATAAATTTGGGATGCGCTAGGCTTCCTGTTTCAGCCTCATATTTGCCCATTGAATATGAATGTAGTTTAGTACAATGTAAATATATTAAAGAAGCATATCTGTTACTACTGAACATTAACATGAGTTTCATGGAGCAGAAGATATGATGACTAGTTGTCTATAAGTATTGTAATGAAGTCAAACTTCAAAGGCATGATATCAATAACCTTTACTGGAATGTAAATGTACATGAATGAAAACAAGCTGTAAATGAAATAGGAGTAACAGCCCCCCAAAAACGCTGATCGGACCCTCTCTAGTGTGATATGATTTACCCCTATTGTGTGCAGTATGTTTTAACACGATTTGCTTTATCAGCAAGTACTGTTTGTCACAAAAGAATATGATA
Organism: Megaleporinus macrocephalus; assembly: GCA_021613375.1. Taxonomy (NCBI): domain Eukaryota; kingdom Metazoa; phylum Chordata; class Actinopteri; order Characiformes; family Anostomidae; genus Megaleporinus; species Megaleporinus macrocephalus. The sequence continues at coordinate 5,274,050 of CM038705.1, forward strand.
CTGTGTAATTTAGTGGTACAGATAGTTAGAGTCTAATTTTTTTTGCTTTTTCTTAAACAGACGTCATAAATGAACCAATAAAGTGCCATTTTTATTAGCACTGCAACTCAATAAGCATCTAATTTCTTTGCCCTCCAAATATATCCAGCCTTTTTACAGCCATGTCCTATAGTGCAAGAAAGATATAAGATCTATAAAATCCTGTACACTATTTAAACACTAAACACTATTTAATTTTTATATACCTTATTGTTTTTTTGTACTGTGTTTGTAACTGCTACTGGCTGCTAAATTTCCTTCGTGAACAATAAAGTATCTATCTATCTATCTATCTATCTATCTGTAGGACTCTCTCTGTAACACTGAAGCTGGATTACAAATAAATGAGGCAAGGCTGTCAGTTTTTGCTTTATGTGGCACGTATGCTTTGAGAAAAAAAAAGATCATTCCGCACCCTATAGTGGTATGCAGCCAACAGCAACTTAAAGCTATGCAAACATTAACATTGTGACAGCGTTACTGGTGAAAATGGTTGATTATCAAAGAAGAGCCTTATCAGTATAGGTTGTTTATTGAAGGTGGAAATATGCCTTTTAATACTGGGTTTGTTTGGACTTTAACAATGAAGATAAACAATTGGAAAAATTGAACTTTCACCACCTTCGCCTTTGAAAACAGTGGAATATCCAGTCTGCCCTCATACCACAAACAGGTGAACGCACTAGGACATGAAAAAACGGCTTTAAAATCTGTGCCTACCAGGTTTTTTTTGCTAGGGGTACAGCTGGAGATAGCCAGAGCTTGAATCAGAGGGGTAGGGTCTCTATTAATAGCTTTATATCATTGCTGTCCAAAGAAAAACAAGCATCTACAAACTTTGTAGGAGAGAACAAAATCTTACTTTTCTTACAATGTACGTCAATGGAACCAGAATTTGTTCCAAGCTATTTTAAGACATATTTCTGTTCGCCCTTTCCTCATTCAATTTTTGGACAATGTAAAGGACAGCTGCTGCGTTCAGGTGATCTTTGGACAGCAATGATGTAAATAAGTCAGATTTTAGCGAGGAAAAGATGGTAGAAACGTTGCATCCCGTGCACAGTCTTTTAATCTGGACAACAACACCATAAACCATTTGCCAGTAATCTACTGTAAAACTAGGCTTGGTTAAGTCATAAAAATGTGATTCTCTTAAAATAATCAGGATTTTTCTTTTTTACAGAGAGAATATCATACAGCAGAGATTTCCTGATCAGGTTGGCAAGTTCACCAATGGCAAGGAAGAAACCTGACTTCCTGCCCGAGCACCCAGTCGTTCTGGAGAAGGCGGTAGGTTAAACGATCACAAATGTAAGAGAACACACATTATTGTATTCTGCCTTGCATGCTCGCTTATTAGCCCTTTTATTAGAAACAGCTGCTGTATAGGTGCACTACTAGGTGAGTGTCACTGCAGTGCTGAGAACAGACCACCACACTGAATAGTAACTGGCCAGTGCTGGTCTTATGGTGGTCTCTGTCCACTGGTGAATGGTGTGGGGGTGGGAGTGAGGGAAGATGCACTGTGCAGTAACAGATGGGTAACGGGGAGAGTCAGAATTCCCCATGGGCCAGTAGTGTTTTGGAACGCTTACAGCAAGCTATATAGTATACGCTGCTCTATCTATCTATCTATCTATCTATCTATCTATCTATCTATCTATACATCTACCTAATTACTAACTAAGCATCTATCTATCTATCTATCTATCTAACTATCTATCTATCTATCTATCTATCTATCTATCTATCTATCTATCGAGCTATCTATCTATCTATCTATCTATCTATCTATCTATCTACCTAATTACTAAGCATCTATCTATCTATCTATCTATCTATCTATACATCTACCTAATTACTAACTAAGCATCTATCTATCTATCTATCTATCTAACTATCTATCTATCTATCTATCTATCTATCTATCTATCTATCTATCTATCGAGCTATCTATCTATCTATCTATCTATCTATCTATCTACCTAATTACTAAGCATCTATCTATCTATCTATCTATCTATCTATACATCTACCTAATTACTAACTAAGCATCTATCTATCTATCTATCTATCTATCTATCTATCTAACTATCTATCTATCTATCTATCTATCTAACTATCTATCTATCTATCTAATAGCCTGCTTATCTATCCATCTATCTATCTATTTATCTATCTGTCTATCTATCTGTCTATCTATCTATATATCTATCTATCTACCTTATTACTAAGCATCTATCTATCTATCTATCTATCTATCTATCTATCTATCTACCTAATTACTAACTAAGCATCTATCTATCTATCTATCTATCTATCTATCTATCTATCTATCTATCTATCTATCTATCTATCTATCTATCTATTAGCCTGTCTGTCTCTCTATCAATTAAATTAACTCTGGCATGTAAGCACTAACACTCAGACAAAACTATAAATGTTACATCCTATCAGGGCCGGTGTGAACATATAGGCCTACTCGAAACAAATGCAGCAACAACATACCAAATTGTTCTGGCACCTAATTTTCTACCCGTGCAAAACTAAAAACGAATGTTAGAAAATAAACTTGTTGGGTTTCTGTGATTTTTGTTTATACAGTGCTGTTTTACCACCGAGGCTTAAATGTACTTTGTGAAAACGTTAAAACAACCACGGCCCCTGTTACATCAGTGCATCTTTTCTGGTAAGACGTGGACAATAAACGTGCTCATTGTGGTGATATGCTGTAGCCTGTGATGGTTTATTTAATGTAATAAATAAGCAAACAAAAAGTTTGTTGTGAAAGGTTCGGGTTACAGTCGTGTTATTGGACCTCGTCGTTGTACGTCTCAGATATCTGCTTTAACTGGGCAGAAGTCTGTGCTGAGTGAACATATGCTTTATAATTAGTGATGATTGTCTGTGTTTGTGTATCCAGCTTTCTGATTGGTTGCTCTTGTTTCGTATTATTGTTGAAGTGGAGGAGTATGTAGGGTGCTGATTAGAAATGGACTGCTGATTAGAAACACTGTTAGAAATGGGCTGTAGTCTGGTGTAATGACATTGCGAATCATTAGTGCATTTTGAAGCTGAACGTTTGTGGTGGGCTTATCTGCACTCCGGCCCTGGATGAGCTACAGTCTTTAACTGTAGGCCTAAAAAGTGGTGTAACTAAATAGTTGATGAGGTAGAGCACTCTAATAAACTGTCTATTTAGAATTCCTGATTTTTCAGCTGCTGTATTGACTTTATACGTGTGATCCAAATGTGTCTCTATGTACCTTTTGCAGAGGGACCAAGATGTGCTCAACTTGTTTGTGAACAGTTTCAACAATAAACAAGACATGTAAGTACAATTAAACAGCTTGTTTGTGGTTTTTGGATTTACATTCGTATGCAAACGACTTGCTTTACAGAAAACAAACTTTTTAACATTTTAAATTTACAGTTATTAACATACTGGAGCACAAAAACCCTGACTGTTTCCAACATGGCTTATATATGTAACTGTCAGTAAGTGTGTGTACTGTAAAATGGTAAATTCATACTGGATTAAAATCACTCCACAGTTATTACTGTCAGACTGTAAACACTACACACACTGCAGATTCATACTGGATTATAATCACTCCACAGTTATTACTGTCAGACTGTAAACACTACACACACTGCAGATTCATACTGGATTAAAATCAGTCCACAGTTATTACTGTCAGACTGTATAGACGACACACACTGCAGATTCATACTGGATTAAAATCAGTCCATAGTTATTACTGTCAGACTGTAAACACTACACACACTGCAGATTCATACTGTATTATAATCACTCCACAGTTATTACTGTCAGACTGTAAACACTACACACACTGCAGATTCATACTGGATTATAATCCCTCCACAGTTATTACTGTCAGACTGTAAACACTACACACACTGCAGATTCATACTGGATTGAAATCACTCCACAGTTATTACTGTCAGACTGTAAACACTACACACACTGCAGATTCATACTGGATTAAAATCACTCCACAGTTATTACTGTCAGACTGTACACACTACACACACTGCAGATTCATACTGGATTAAAATCACTCCACAGTTATTACTGTCAGACTGTACACACTACACACACTGCAGATTCATACTGGATTAAAATCACTCCACAGTTATTACTGTCAGACTGTAAACACTACACACACTGCAGATTCATACTGGATTAAAATCAGTCCACAGTTATTACTGTCAGACTGTAAACACTACACACACTGCAGATTCATACTGGATTAAAATCACTCCACAGTTATTACTGTCAGACTGTAAACACTACACACACTGCAGATTCATACTGGATTATAATCCCTCCACAGTTATTACTGTCAGACTGTAAACACTACACACACTGCAGATTCATACTGGATTAAATTTGCGTGTTTTATAGATAAGCACTTCCAGTAAGGCTGTAGTCTGTATTAATGTGAACATTAGAGGGTATTTATGGACGGTCATGTTTTTGAGATTGGTTTGATCTTTTTGTCGTGTGTCCTCTTGTACCTGCTCACTAACTCCTGCCTGTGTTTCCTGCAGGACTGCCTGAAGGAGGACTCCTTTCAGTGCTGATGGTTCTTCAGAATCGTCCATCTTATTACAAAATACGAAAGAGAGGATGGAAGCGATGACCATGGCTTCTTCAGACTACCATTATGACAGAATTCGCTCGTTAGAGTAGCTCGTCATATGTATTTATACATATTTGTGGAAGTATTTTAATCTCAGTGAGTTGGCTGCGCTTTCCGATAAGCAGTATTGCGGACGCTTTATTAAGACCTGCAGCTGATAAGAAGACGAAGTCAGACTCTCAGTCCTGGAGGGTGAAAGTAATAATTTCGTTTTTTGGCCTTACCTTGACGCGTTGCCTTTTTACCACATCCTGTGTATTCCTTATAATTTTCACTAACTGTCTTATAAGCTACCTACTAACTAACCTGCACTAGAGTGGACTTGTATTTTGTATTTTGTTTTATTTTATTTCTTGTGTTGGAGTGGAACAGTGAGAGTTTTGAGTTGAAGATTTAACATAAGCACTTTGTACTCGAGTATAATGCACTATGCATAGCTTTATTAGCAGCTGAGGACTGTCCCGGATATTTCTACTGAAAAGTTAAAGGAATTCCCCCCGTAACCCAAATATAATTGATCAGCCAAGACATGTTCGGTGTCTGACGTTTGTTTTTTTAATTTTAGCACTGGTGCTACAAGGCTAATGTAGATAATAGGGCTGTGTATTGGCAAGAACCTGGCGATACAATATGCATTGTGATACAGCGGTCCCGATTCAATATATCATGATATATCGCGATACTGCAAGCAAAGTCATGTATTGCGATATTTCTAATCCTCCTATTAAAACACACCACTGTATGAACAGGTTTGCCAATGCTTACAATAGCACTGCGCCCTTGTGCTGCTTGTTAATGTTGGAGTGGAGCTGAAAATGGATTACAACACTGCCATCTAGTGGTCAGAGGTTTAAACACAACACACAATGATTTACTGTCTGCCAGAAATCTGTGTATCGATACTGTGTTTTTGAGAATCGATACAGTATCACCAAACATAATATCCTGATATTTGATATTTTCATAGATTTCATAGATTTCAGTTACTTGTGTGTGTGTGTATATATATATATATATATATATATATCGTTGCTGTCCAAAGAATAACAATTATCTACAAAATGACAACTTTACAGAAGAGTCAGTCAATGGAACCATAACAACATAACAACTTGTAAGTTTTCTCTCCAAGCTTTTTTGGAGCATTTCTATTGGTCCATTCATCATGAAATTTTCATACAATGTAAACGGCACGTTCAAATGGTGTAGATAATGTAGCGACTATATATATATATATATATATATATATATATATATATATATATATATATATATATATATATATACATACACCCTTGTGATTCCCTAGCGATGGATGGCCTAGCATCACCTTGAGTTAAAATGAGTTAGCAACACTAGCAACCACCTGAAATACCCTGGCAAAGGCTTAGTCAAGCAAACTTAAAGTTTGTTTATTATTTTTCTTCTTATTTACTTTAAGCTGCTTCTTTAACATCAGCTAAAAGAGACTGAAAGCAAGGCTGAGGCTTGGTTTGGCCTAAAGAATATTATTATTAGTAGTAGTAGTTATCATGCTGAAATCTTTTGGGGGGTCTGTGCAAGCACCGACTCCGTTGCCAGTGTTGGTGTGTGCGTTCTTTATTTTGAGTTTGAGTTTTTTTATTTTTTATTTATAGCTGCTGTGTTTGTGTTGTTCTTTTCTGTCTGTTTCTGTACAGCTGAGTGTGATACAGTATTCTTTTTCCTGACTGTTTTCAAAACCCAATACACAAACATCTTCTTACGCAGGTTTTGTGGATGTGGGAAATTCCTCCTCTCCTCGGAGGAGATGATGAAATGGTTTACAGTCACTGCACTGACTGTGTGCTGGGCTTGGTCTTTACTGTAATGCGTCTCCCGGGTTTCTGTGTTTTGGTTCAGATCTGAAACCATGTAGAAGCTTCTTTTCACACAGTAGCTTATATCTTACTGATTTGTATTACAGCTGCAGTATAAACAATAACTGATGTCTGATTTTATTTCTAATTTTAGTCATGACTATGTAAATTCACAGCATATTCTACATTTGGCTTGTTTCTAGCCTGAACTATAGCATTTAGGAGCTTTCATGTACCGAAAGCAGTCATAGTTACTAGTCACATTATTATGACCACTGCCTAGGTGGCAGTGTTACAGTCTGGGGAAGACACTCAACCGATTGGAGTCTGGATCCATCCTTGCAGATCACTTACCCCATACATGCTGATGGTCTTCTCTGGGGCGGATGGGATCTTCCAGCAAGACAGTGAGACACATCATACGACTAGAAATGTCCCACACTGGTTGGAAGAGCTGACCAAGATTTCCAAGTACTACCCCAGACTTGAACCCAGTTAAGCATCTGTGGGACCACCTGGATGGGGGTGTTGGCTCTATGGATCCTCCTCCACGCTCCCTACAGCAGCTGTGGGATGCACTGCAGTCAGCATGATACCTTTCGGATACCTGTGACCACCTACCAGGACCTTACTGAGTCTCCCAGTCCGTCTAGCTGCTGTCCACGCTGCACACGGCGGTCACTCTGGATGTTAGCTGGTGGTCATAATAATGTGACTCGTTTTAGAATTAAACTAACTGGTTTGTAATGCTCCATTCACATACCTGTGTTTGGAGATGAAAAAACATTTGCTGCTGAATGTGGTTTCTTGTTGAGAGCAGGCAGCGACGGCTCACCAAGAGCAGCACTACTTCCTCATCCTCGCGTGTTGGACTGATTCCACTCCACACTACAGTGATCCACCATCACCTCTTCAGGTACAAAGTGGTATTACAATGACTCATTATCACCTCTCCAGGTATAAAGTGGTATTACAGTGACTCACTATCACCTCTTCAGGTGCAAAGTGGTACTACAGTGACTCACTATCGCCTCTTCAGGTATAAAGTGGTATTACAGTGACTCACTATCCCCTCTTCAGGTACAAAGTGGTATTACAGTGACTCACTATCACCACTTCAGGTACAAAGTGGTACTACAGTGACTCACTATCACCTCTTCAGCTACAAAGTGGTACTACAGTGACTCACTATCACCCCTTCAGCTACAAAGTGGTACTACAGTGACTCACTATCACCACTTTAGGGACAAAGTGCTATTATAGTGACTCACTATCACCTCTTCAGGTACAAAGTGGTATTACAGTGACTTGATAGATAGCAACACGATACATAGATGTCTGTGACACTCCACCAAAACTGTTATTTCTTTACATTCCTTTAGTCAATTTTGGAATGTTTTAATCTATAACTCTTACAAGTTATTCCTTTAAGCTAATGGGCTCTTTAAAGTCGAACTGAAATGTAAAGCTTTCTTTGTTTAACTGCTCGGTTTATGCACCTTATCAAACCACTCTGAATGACTTGAAGCTTGAGTTATGTAGAAATTCAGGAAAATCAGTGAAGTTTCCCTTTATTTCAGTTTGAATTAATAACTTATGATTCATTTGCAGTTTGGGGCGGTTATACTGTCTCCTCACAGTAAGATGATCTGGGTTGGATTCCCGGTCCGGGTGGTTCTGTGTGGAGTGTGTATGTTCTCTCCGTGCTTGAGTGGGTTCCTCCAGGTTCTCCGGTTTCCTCCCACAGTCCAAACACATATATGTTAGGTTGATCGCTCGCTGGGATTGGCTTCAGCCCACCCTCCCCCGACTAGACCCCGACTACGATAAAGGATGGATGGATAATTTACAAATTTGGGTTAAATCGCTTGGTTTCCACGGTAACGTCGCACGCTGTAGAAACGCGTCACCTCTCGCGCCTGCGCACTCCCCATCTGGTGATGATTCATTCTGTATGATTCAATGAACCGATTCAACCGGTTTTTTCCCCTCACGTTAAATTTCAGCGACTCTGATTCAGGGTCCAATGATGGCAGCCGCTGCTAAAGTCGCCCGTTTTTTTCTTGTCTATCTTTTTGGTCTCAGCGCGTAATTATTCCTGTTATCAGACGTCTCGTTTCCTCTGTGTACAAGTAGACGTGATTCATTGAATCTTAGTGTCCGGCTCTTACCACCCTGAGCAAAATGTGAGTTCCTGAGTTGGCGAGGAAACATAATTGTTCCTTTTTGTTCGAGTTTCGTGACAAAACGCTTTAAAACACGCCGTTGAAAAGAAAAACAAGAGGTGATTCAAAGGAATCGGTTCGTTCGCGATTCGCGCAGCGCTACTTCCCTTTTCCACGCGCGAGCAGCACAGCGTCACGTACACCCAGCGTCTCGCGCCGCAGCTGCCGGATGTTGGATTCAGTGAGAGGAGAAGAGGAGAAGCAAGAGGAGCAGCTTTTTAAACCTTATCGGAGTCAAAAACGAGTCATTGCGCTTCAGGTACAGAGAATAAACGTTCTGTTTTATATATTCATTCAGACTTCCTACTGGAATTCGCCGTTCCACCTTAAACGGGGCTGAACTCGTCCTGTTTAAGGTGGAACTGTGAATTCGGATATGGGGCTAATGTTTAATTCTAATTTAAGCTCTTTCTGTGACCAAAGTGGCTGAAGGGAATGTCTCCTGACTGTTTTTGACTCATTTGGCTCCTTTTTCGTCACGTCCCAGGTTTGATTGACAGGCGGAGAAGAACCATGCCTTCAGGTTGTGGAGAGAATAATGGAGAGAACTGTGAGAGGTAGGCAAAGCCCAGCGCACGCGCACGCACACCGTTCACGTGCCATTGAAGATCATTTTAAATAGACGAGCCCCAAAGATGGACTGACCCGAGGGTCATCATTCCTTTGTGGGATGTGGCTGGAGGTGGAAGTGAAGCCTCAGCTACGTGTGAATTTTCATGAGGTGATGACAAAGAGAACCACCCAAGCTTACACTTACTCTGACCTCTTTCTCCTTTCTTCTCTTTAGTAGGTCGATTTATGTCAACAACCCCCATTTGGAGTCCATGAAAGAAGATATCCTGTACCATTTCAACCTGGGCACATCCACCCATGACCTGCCGGCCCAGTTTGGGGACGTTAAGGTGGGATTTGTGGTTCTTGTGTCATGTGGTCGCTGTCCAATGGAAAAACAAGTACCTCTAAAATTGCAACTTTACAGGGGAGAACCAAAACATGCTTTACTTTCAATGAAAGTCAATGGAACCAGAAAATTTTCCATTTATCATGAAATTTTTAAATCAATGTAAACGACGATTGGCGTGTTCAAACGATAGAAAACCAAAATCGACAAAAATTTATATACGTTTTTTTTATTGGACAGCGATAATATATGCGTTAACACAGGAACTTTTTGTGTAACTCAAGTCATTGTAAGTCATTCGGAGTTGAAACCGTCTATACAGTGGTGGTCAATGGAACCAGACGTCTACAACACAGTTATAGTCATTACGGTTGCACAACTATGTTGTTATTACCCAGTTTTTGAAATATCAACTCCGTTCCAACTTTATATTGTCAGTTCTGATTGTGTGATTCGGGCCTGTGTACAGCTTTTTGATTGGACAAATTCTGGAAAACTAGATTTATTCTGGAATTTCTTCCCATAGAGAATGAATAGGATGGAAAAGTTAACGCCAATCTACTGAACTTCTGCTCGACCCACAGACACCATTTCACACACACTGACTCAGGGCGGACCCCCGACCACGATTGCAGTGTTGGTTCGACCCACACTCGTCTGTTTGTCATTTTTTTCCATCTTTCTTTTTCGCCCCAATAGAGGCCCATTCATTTTCGAGCGCATCCAAACATCATGGCTTTGTTTAACCTGCCTCACTGTACTCACTCAGAGCAGGTCCCCAAACACACTGACCTGCACTCCTCTACTTGTCGTTTATTCATCATCCCTCGATCCTCGCACTGCTTAATGTCTAGTTCACACTACACGGTTTTAGCCTGATGTTCAGTCGCCATCTGTTTTTTGTAGCTCGCCATCAAAAACCTCTGCTCGGAGGCGAATTGGCGATCGCTCAGTCGAAGGAACTTTCTGTGTAACTCAAGTCGTTGCAAGTTATTCAGAGTTGAAGCGGTCTTTACAGTGGTGGTCAATGGAACCAGACGTCTCCATGTCTACAACACAGTTACAGTCATTACGGCGCAACTATGTTGTTATTAGTTATTTGTTTGTTTCTTCATTGTGTAACTCGTCCCCTAGTTTTCAAAATATCAACTTCATTCCAATTTCATATTGTCAGTTCTGATTGTGTGATTCGGGCAATAAGATTCAGGAAAACTACAGATTTATTCTGGAATTATTCCCCATAGAGAATGAATAGGAATAGGAGAATGAATCTACTGCACTTCTGCTCGACCCACAGACACCGTTTCACATACACTGACTCAGGACAGACCGCCGACCACGGTCACCAAACACCTTGTGACTGTGCAGGCCATGGGAGATGTTCACCTTCACTTTCATGTTCATCAAACCAATCTTTCTCCAGTCTTGCTGTGTGTATTGGTGCATTGTTTAAACCATTGGATGCACATGGTCCTCCAGAATGGTTCGGTAGTCCTTGGCAGTGACGCCCATCTAGCACAAGTACTGGGCCAAAAGAATGCCATGATATGGCAGCCCAAACCATCACTGATCCACCACCATGCTTCACTCTGGGCATGCAACAGTCTGGGTGGTACGCTTCTTTGGAGCTTCTCCACACCGTAACTCTCCCGGATGTGGGGAAAACAGTGAAGGTGGACTCATCAGAGAACAATACATGTCTCACATTGTCCACAGCCCAAGATTTGCTCTCCTTGCACCACTGAAACCAATGTTTGGCTTTGGCACGAGTGACCAAAGGTTTGGCTATAGCAGCCTGGCCGTGTATACTGACCCTGTGGAGCTCCTGACGGACAGTTCTGGTGAAACAGGAGAAGCTGAGGAGAACATTTAACTCCAATAAGCTGTAATTTGATCAGCCGTGGTTTAATGTTTTTTTGGATACAATCCGGGTTAGAACCCAACATCCCTTTCAGACAGCTTCCTCTCGCGTCCACAGTTAATCCTGTTGGATGTGGTTGGTCCTTCTTGCTGGTATGCTGACGTTACCCTGGATACCGTGGCTTTTGATATATCACAAAGACTTGCTGTCTTGGTCACAGATGCGCCAGCAAGACGTGCACCAACAGTTTGTCCTCTTTTGAACTCTGGTACGTCCCATAATGTTGTGTTATTGTAATATTTTGATCTAAACTGTCTCTTACCTGCTAACTGAACTTCACTCTCTGCTCTTACTGGTGCAGTTAATGAAGATTGGCCACCAGACTGGTCCAATTTAGCCATGAAACCTCCCACACTAACATGACAGGTCTTTCAGTTTTATTGTCCAACCCCTGTATGTGTGGTGTTCTAAAGTATCTAACGATGAGCTTCCATTTGAATTCTCTCCAAATACCTGCGCTAGTGGTTACATGACATTCTGAACGAACATCCTTTCAGTTCTCTGTTGAAATGTTCAGTTCTCTGTTGAAATGTTCAGTTCTCTGTTGAAATGTTCAGTTCTCTGTTGAAATGTTCAGCTCTCTGTTGAAATGTTCAGCTCTCTGTTGAAATGTTCAGTTCTCTGTTGAAATGTTCAGTTCTCTGTTGAAATGTTCAGTTCTCTGTTGAAATGTTCAGTTCTCCGTTGAAATGTTCAGTTCTCTGTTGAAATGTTCAGTTCTCTGTTGAAATGTTCAGTTCTCTGTTGAAATGTTCAGTTCTCTGTTGAAATGTTCAGTTCTCCGTTGAAATGTTCAGTTCTCTGTTGAAATGTTCAGTTCTCTGTTGAAATTTCCATTTCTTTGTCTGTAATTCAGTTTCCCACTTATGTTTAACATACAATGAATTATGTGGCTTCATTGATTTGAGAGCTCGATATAAATTTGAAGTTGCCTTGCCGGGTGTATCGCCTCTTTGTATCTTCAGAAAGTATTGCTCTAAAGGAGATGGTCATTTTATTTGATTAAGATCTTCACTCTTACTAAGAAGTGCCTAATTTGTTTCAGGAAGTTCAAATAGTAACAGTAACAACATGTACTGCCCGTTTGTTGACGTTCAGTTTGGAAATGGCGTATGTTCTACTTTCACAGGATATCAAGAGTGTCATGTTTAAGTGTTATAGAAAAATGAATATCAACAAAAAAATAGAGGTACGTTTTTCTTCGGACAGTGACCATATGTATCAGTCCGCTGGCCTAATAACCAGATTATACTCCTGCGTACAAGATCGGACTAGTTTTTAACATATTCCAGCAGATTTTAAATGCACAGGGACTTTTATTTTAGAAAATGAACAAGATCATTTAGCCTCACACCCTGCACGTATTCCTCATCTCTGTATATCTCACTTTTGGGAAAGTGCCCTTGTATTAAACCTTTAACTAGTCAGCTAGATTTGCCCTTGTGCCCTTGATTAGGTTGGGGTAGAAGACAGATTACAACACTGCCGCCTAGTGGTTGGTGGTTTAAACACAACACAAGATTGTGCCACAGATTGCCACCAACCTTTACATTAACCTGCTAATCAGTACTGCGTTTCTGAGGATCAGTGGAGCATCACAAACCAGAGATGAAAGGATCGATCGGCTTTGTATCGGTCAATTTATTATCAAAATATGTGATCAGTGATCGGCCGATATTTCTCCAGTTTAACTGATCGCGAGAGCCGAACGATGGTGTTAAACTGTATTTCCAGCTAGTGTTTCGTTGAAACCACCTCCGACCAGCTCCCTGCAATTCCTATCTGAACCACTAGGTGGAAATATATACCCTTTCATTTTCCACAGACTGACTAAAGCAGCGGCCTCGCGAGAACAGTTTATGGCGTTCACGGCATGTACTGATAGAAAACATTGTCCGTCTGGCAGTGTTTACCGTATGTGACTCAGACTCATCCAGGACGTTTTTAATATTAGTAAAATCAGTGTCTCTCGTGGGAACCAAAGACATTTAACTCTACTAATCTGATACAGCACTGTACACAGCTGAACACAGTGAGTATCAGTAAATAGCAGAGCTAGCACGCACAGCTAACACAAAACTAACAACCCAGAACACCTACAGACCAGATCTGACCAGTACGAACAGAACAGCAGCAACAATTCAATATTCTACATTTAATGATTACAGATTTAGTTTATAATAACAGAGTCTGAGTTTAATGACTGCAGTTTTTACTGCTTTTGTTTAATTATCTTTTTTAGTTTTAAATTAAGGGTCTAAATGTAATGATTGCAATATTGGAGATATTTGGTTGATTTTTGGTTGATTTGGTTGATGGAACTTTGTTTATTTACTGTTAATTTACTGTTAATTTACTGTTAAAAATATTATGCTGTTTCATATGAGCTTGTTAAAAATTGTAATAAACCAGTTTAGATCATGTTTCATGACTTGCTTGCGCTAATAACTACACGTAGCCCTGCTGTGGCATATAGCCCCGCCCTCGATCGGTATCATCTATCGACCGATTGCGTTAAAAGGTGATCGGCGATCGGAATCAGCCTCAAAAACGCTGATCGGTCCATCCCTAAACCATAGCATTGAGATGATTGAGTTTATTAATAAGTCCTCACCCAGACTGTTGTAAAACAATGTCTCAGACGTGAGTCATCACTTTCTCTGAGGGAGCTCTTAGAGCTGGACGTCTGGTTCCATTCACCGACACTGTGAACAGTCCTGACTGTGTGAACTTCTTTGTTTAACCGTACACAGAGAATGATGTGGGTTATAATTATTTAATTCTGCTGAGAATTGGTGGAGTTGCCCTGTAACTGTTCCCCAGTGTGTTCAGCAGGATGGTAATTGTGGTTGTTGCATCACGAATAAACCGCTCTCTTATGTTGTGACAGTTCGTGTGCGTGGGGGGAAGTCCGTGGAGGATGAAGTCCTTTATCGAGTACATCGCTGGAGAGCTGGGTCTGGCCACTCCTGATGCAGAGTACCCAAACATCTGCGAGGGCACTGACCGCTACGCCATGTACAAAGTGGGACCAGTGCTGTCTGTCAGCGTAAGTCATTACCATCAACGTCATGACAGTGACCCGAATGGGCAGCTGATGATGTTGTAATGCACTGCTGTTATATCTCCACTCACTGTCCACTGTATCAGCTCCACTGACCATACAGGACCTCCACTCACTGTCCACTGTATCAGCTCCACTGACCATACAGGAGCTCCACTTACAGACTGTAGTTCATCTGATTCTCTGTATACTTTATTACTCTGTTCTTTAATGATCAGGACCACCACAGGACCACCACAGAGCAGATACTATTAGGGAGGTGGGTCATTCTCAGCACTGTAGTGACGCTGACATGATGTGTGCTGATGTGAGTGGATCAGACACCTCAGTGTCACTGCTGGACTGAGAATCGTCCACCAACCAAAACTATCCGGACAGTCCGGTGGGCGGCGTCCTGTGTCCACTGATGAAGAACTAGAGGAACACAAACTGTGCAGCAGCAGATGAGCTACTGTCTCTGACTCTACATCTACAAGGTGGACCAGCAAGTAGTAGGAGTGTCTGATAGAGTGGACAGTGAGTGGACACAGTGTTTAAACACTCCAGCAGCAGCAGCAGCACTGCTGTGTCTGATCCACTCACACCAGCACAACACACACTAACACACCTGCCTAATAGTATCTGCTCTGTGGTGGTCCTGTGGGGGTCCTGATCATTAAAGAACAGAGTAATAAAGTATACAGATAATCAGATGAACTACAGTCTGTAAGTGGAGCTCCTGTATGGTCAGTGGAGCTGATACAGTGGACAGTGAGTGTAGATACAAGGCTTTAATGTAATGTTAGGGCTCATCAGTATATAAATACATATACACTACCGCTCTAAAGTTTAGAATCACTTTAGAATTTCTTTTCATGCAATTTTCATGCAATTCACAAACAATATTGTCCATTTTACAATGAATGTAAGTGTATCAGATGATTTTTAAAGAATAAAAATGTTTGTATTAAAGTCTATTTTTGTATAGAGGCTTATTTAACATATAGTTCTATTATCAGTAATTCTCAGTCCTCTGTCTAAATCTCCTGGTACGACCACCAATCCAAGTTAAGGATGTTATTGGACTAATTGGTTGTTAGGACACTCTTGATCAATTGTGATGCACAGCTGAAAAACATTCTACTAATAAGTGAGTATAAAAGGGAACAACATTCTAGGTTAGTTTAGTATCTGAAGATCAGCAGTTGATGGCTTGCTGACCGACTCACAATGACCAGAAAGAAACAACTTTCTTTAGAGACCCGTCAGTCCATTGTTGTGTTAAGGAAGAAGATACTCCATTAAAACAAGAACATTTCACTGTGATCCCAAACTTTTGAGCGGTAGTGTAGATATTTATATATATATGTATATATAAACAACGACTGAGCATCACAATAAATTTCATTACATTCTCTTCTGAGCATGTGTGGTATATGTCAATGGTTAAGCTTAATGAGTCTTAATTCTTGTTAATCCCTGTGTGTGTATCACTGTAACCCAGTATGTTCTGCTTTGTTGTGTTTTAATGCTGTGTGAATGTGTCTGTGTGTTTTAGCATGGCATGGGCATCCCATCCATCTCTATAATGTTACACGAGCTCATCAAGCTCCTGTACCACGCACGCTGCACCGACGTCACTGTAGTGCGCATCGGGACCTCGGGTGGAATAGGTACACTTTCACAACTCTAACACTCCTGCTGCCTCAACAAAGCCTTAACGTACAACTCGGGACGGAGCGCTTATCAGTTTTAATGCCTTACTGATAATTATACAGCTTCACATGTGAATAGTTACAGTAACGTATTCCTGATTATGTGTGATTATTTATTTAGATGTGTGTAAAGGAGCGGTACTGTTTATTTATCGATTGTTTGTTCCATGCTCTCCCTTTGTTACTCTAACTCTCTAGATTTCCTCCACTGTGGGACTAATAAAGGATTATCTTATCTTATCCTATACTATCATAAAATCTTTTAGTATTACATTGTGGTTAAATAACTTTAGTACTTTAAAGGGCCTTTATCTTGGGTTCTTTAGCTCCACCCATTCAGCCTACAGCAGTTTAGCTCCACCCATTCAGCCTACAGCAGTTTAGCTCCACCCATTCCATCTTCAGCAGTTTAGCTCCACCAATTAATCCTATAATAGTTTAGCTCCACCCATTCAGTCCACAGCAGTTTAGCCCCACTCATTAATCCTGTAATAGTTTAGCTCCACCCATTTAGCATATAACAGTTTTGCTCCACCCATTCAGTCTACAGCAGTTTAGCTCCACCCATTCAGTCTACAGCAGTTTAGCTCCACCCATTCAGCCTACAGCAGTTTAGCTCCACCCATTCAGCCTACAGCAGTTTAGCTCCACCCATTCAGTCTACAGCAGTTTAGCTCCACCCATTCAGCCTACAGCAGTTTAGCTCCACCCATTCGGCCTACAGCAGTTTAGCTCCACCCGTTCAGTCTACAGCAGTTTAGCTCCACCCATTCAGCATATAACAGTTTAGCTTCACCCATTCCAACTACAGCAGTCTAGCTCCACCCATTCGGCCTACAGCAGTTTAGCTCCACCCATTCAGTCTATAGCAGTCTAGCTCCACCCATTCGGCCTACAGCAGTTTAGCTCCACCCATTCAGTCTACAGAAGTGTATCCCCACCCATTCAGCCTACAGCAGTTTAGCTCCACCCATTCAGTCTACAGCAGTTTAGCTCCACCCATTCAGCCTACAGAAGTTTAGCTCCACCCATTAATCCTATAATAGTTTAGCTCCACCCATTCAGTCTACAGCAGTTTAGCTATATCCATTCAGTCTACAGCAGGTTAGCTCCACCCATTCAGCCTACAGCAGTTTAGCTTTACCTATTCAGTCTACAGCAGTTTAGCTCCACCCATTCAGTCTACAGCAGTTTAGCTCCACTCATTGTCTACAGCAGTTTAGCTCCAAACATTCAGTCTATAGCAGTTTAGCTCCACCCATTCAGTCTACAGAAGTGTAGCCCCACCCATTCAGCCTACAGAAGTGTAGCCCCACCCATTCAGTCTACAGCAGTTTAGCTTTACCTATTCAGTCTACAGCAGTTTAGCTCCACCCATTCAGTCTACAGCAGTTTAGCTCCAAACATTCAGTCTATAGCAGTTTAGCTCCACCCATTCAGTCTACAGAAGTGTAGCCCCACCCATTCAGCCTACAGAAGTGTAGCCCCACCCATTCAGTCTACAGAAGTGTAGCCCCACCCATTCAGCCTACAGAAGTGTAGCCCCACCCATTCAGCCTACAGAAGTGTAGCCCCACCCATTCAGTCTACAGAAGTGTAGCCCCACCCATTCAGTCTACAGAAGTGTAGCCCCACCCATTCAGCCTACAGAAGTGTAGCCCCACCCATTCAGCCTACAGAAGTGTAGCCCCGCCCATTCAGCCTACAGAAGTGTAGCCCCACCCATTCAGCCTACAGAAGTGTAGCCCCACCCATTCAGCCTACAGAAGTGTAGCCCCACCCATTCAGTCTACAGAAGTGTAGCCCCACCCTAGCCATTGTATTTAAATTTCATGATGAATGGACAAATAGAAATTCACGAGAATTGGTGGGGGGAAATATTTTATTCCATTACCTTTTATTAAAGGTTTGTCACGTCACTGAAAATATATGCATTTGTTAGGGCAGTACAATAATATATATTGTTATCTTTATATATTATGAATATATATTATAATGAATGCTTCATTTTAGAGTCCAAAATTCATTATAAAAAAATGTAGCATAACTAATACTTTATATTCTGAAATATCTGATATAAAAAAAAAAAAAATAATATATATATATATATATATATATATAATCTTCTATATAGTATATTTTTCCGTATTGGCCAATACAGTGTGTAGGATATGGATCCTTTAATAACACCGCAGTGATACAGTCATCATGCAGTAACGGGTGACTTGATGTGAAATGTTCATACGGTTTAATCCCAGCGCAGTAGGGACTGTCCTTTAGCGTGGCGTTCCAACATTCCTCGCTGTTGGGATACGTATGCTTTATTTATGGAATTCTGCTGCAGAGCTTTGGGACCAGAACCACTGATCCGTGAAATGAATGCAAATTGAACGCGCTGGGGTAATGGCTTATCTGTCCTTCTGCAGGTCTGCAGCCGGGGACCGTCGTGGTCACTAAGCAGTCGGTGGACGCCTCGTTCCTGCCGCGCTTGGAGCAGGTGGTTCTGGGTAAGCCGGTGGTGAGGAGCACCGACCTGGATGAGGATTTGGCGGAGGAGCTGCTGCAGTGTGGGAAAGAGCTCGCGGAGTTTGAGACCGTCGTTGGAAACACCATGTGCACGCTGGATTTCTATGAAGGTATGGTTTATATATATATATATATATATATATATATATATATATATATATATATATATATATATTTACTCACATCTTAAACTCAAATAAACAACTGGAAACTCCAGATCTGATTAGAACAGATGTAAATAATCGTACATACAATACAAAGTAACATGAATATGTTATTGTGAGAGAAGTAGATCAGATCTTGATCCAGTTTGAAGAACAAAGTTAGGTTCCAGATTTCTCCTGGACGCCCCAGACATTGTATGAATGTGTTCAGTTCCTTCAGCAGCAAATCTTGATTTAGCTTAATGAAGTACTGAGCAGTCAAAGCAGGTATTAGATGAGAACTGATAATAATACTGGGTTGTTTAGGAGAAGCTTGTAAAGAGTTAAATAAACACACTGACGTATGGAAAAGCTCTACTTACTCTATTAATACTGTTTAATATATAAGTGTTTACTGAGTGCATATAATATAATATAATAAGTGACCCAGACTTTTGCACCGTACTGTAAATAATATAGCACTTGGCCCGTGTGGTGGTCTTCACTATTGGTACTGCTTTGGTACTACATAGCTCAATTTTGGTCCTGATACATACCATGAACATGCAAATTAGGTAGGTTTAAAGGGGACCTCCACCACTTTTTCAAGTTTTGTACCTAATTCAGTGGATGAGATGTAAACAAAATTGTTCAAGGTGGTTTGGTGTGAAAAGGTTAATTGAAGAGACTCAGGGATCACCAGGTATCACCATATCTGCAACACACAACACATGAAACTGTCTGGTTCCCATCACTACCACTCTGAATGGTCCACGGTGGTGTAGTGGTCAGCACTGTCTCCTCACAGTAAGATGATCTGGGTTGGATTCCCGGTCTGGGTGGTTCTGTGTGGAGTGTGTATGTTCTCTCTGTGTTTGAGTGGGTTCCTCCAGGTACTCTGGTTTCCTCCCACAGTCCAAACACATGCATGTTAGGATCCTCACTCTAAACTGCCCGTAGGTGTGAGAGTGTGTTGATCATGTGATGGACTGGTGAAGATAATGGATGGATGATCAGTAATAGGTGTTTTTATGATACACTGGGTAGAGATATAAAAACTGAGGATGCTGGTTGTTGTTGCAGGTCAGGCTCGTTTGGACGGAGCTTTCTGTTCGTACACTGAGGAGGACAAGCAGAACTACCTCTCCGAGGCGTACGCCGCTGGGGTCCGCAACATCGAGATGGAGTCGTCTGTTTTTGCTGCTATGTGCAAACTCAGTAATCTGCGAGGTACAGTAAAGCCAGACTGTGATAGAAGCGCACATGTGTGTAGTTATGTACGTAATTCATTATGTTCAGTTAGAAGGACGACCTACAGCCCCTTTTCCATCCCTCGTTTTTCCCCATAGACTCCCATTCATTATCGGTCACAGCCAAACCTCATGGTACAGCCTCCAAACTGCATGTACTCTTTTAAGGCAGATCTTGTCTACTACTCAGTAGTGAGTGTGGCTAGTATGTCTGAATACTCAGTAGTAAATCAGTAGGTGAGTGCGGCTAGTATGTCTGAATACTCAGTAGTAAATCAGTAGGCGAGCGCGGCTAGTATGTCTGAATACTCAGTAGTGAAATCAGTAGGCGAGCGCGGCTAGTATGTCTGAATACTCAGTAGTAAATCAGTAGGCGAGCGCGGCTAGTATGTCTGAATACTCAGTAGTAAATCAGTAGGCGAGCGCGGCTAGTATGTCTGAATACTCAGTAGTGAAATCAGTAGCGAGCGCGGCTAGTATGTCTGAATACTCAGTAGTAAATCAGTAGGTGAGCGCGGCTAGTATGTCTGAATACTCAGTAGTGAATCAGTAGGCGAGCGCGGCTAGTATGTCTGAATACTCAGTAGTGAATCAGTAGGCGAGCGCGGCTAGTATGTCTGAATACTCAGTAGTGAATCAGTAGGCGAGCGCGGCTAGTATGTCTGAATACTCAGTAGTGAAATCAGTAGCGAGCGCGGCTAGTATGTCTGAATACTCAGTAGTAAATCAGTAGGTGAGCGCGGCTAGTATGTCTGAATACTCAGTAGTGAAATCAGTAGCGAGCGCGGCTAGTATGTCTGAATACTCAGTAGTGAAATCAGTAGGCGAGCGGGGCTAGTATGTCTGAATACTCAGTAGTAAATCAGTAGGTGAGCGTGGCTAGTATGTCTGAATACTCAGTAGTAAATCAGTAGGTGAGCGTGGCTAGTATGTCTGAATACTCAGTAGTAAATCAGTAGGCGAGCGCGGCTAGTATGTCTGAATACTCAGTAGTAAAATCAGTAGGCGAGTGTGGCTAGTATGTCTGAATACTCAGTAGTGAAATCAGTAGCGAGCGCGGCTAGTATGTCTGAATACTCAGTAGTAAATCAGTAGGTGAGCGCGGCTAGTATGTCTGAATACTCAGTAGTGAAATCAGTAGCGAGCGCAGCTAGTATGTCTGAATACTCAGTAGTGAAATCAGTAGGCGAGCAAGGCTAGTATGTCTGAATACTCAGTAGTAAAATCAGTAGGCGAGTGTGGCTAGTATGTCTGAATACTCAGTAGTGAAATCAATAGCGAGCGCGGCTAGTATGTCTGAATACTCAGTAGTAAATCAGTAGGTGAGCGCGGCTAGTATGTCTGAATACTCAGTAGTGAAATCAGTAGCGAGCGCAGCTAGTATGTCTGAATACTCAGTAGTGAAATCAGTAGGCGAGCAAGGCTAGTATGTCTGAATACTCAGTAGTAAAATCAGTAGGCGAGTGTGGCTAGTATGTCTGAATACTCAGTAGTGAAATCAGTAGCAAGCGCGGCTAGTATGTCTGAATACTCAGTAGTAAATCAGTAGGCGAGCGAGGCTAGTATGTCTGAATACTCAGTAGTAAATCAGTAGGCGAGCGAGGCTAGTATGTCTGAATACTCAGTAGTAAATCAGTAGGCAAGCGCGGCTAGTATGTCTGAATACTCAGTAGTAAATCAGTAGGTGAGCGTGGCTAGTATGTCTGAATACTCAGTAGTGAAATCAGTAGCGAGCGCGGCTATTATGTCTGAATACTCAGTAGTGAAATCAGTAGCGAACGCGGCTAGTATGTCTGAATACTCAGTAGTGAAATCAGTAGGTGAGCGCGGCTAGTATGTCTGAATACTCAGTAGTAAATCAGTAGGCGAGCAAGGCTAGTATGTCTGAATTCTCAGTAGTAAATCAGTAGGCGAGCGAGGCTAGTATGTCTGAATACTCAGTAGTAAATCAGTAGGCGAGCGAGGCTAGTATGTCTGAATACTCAGTAGTAAATCAGTAGGCGAGCGCGGCTAGTATGTCTGAATACTCAGTAGTAAATCAGTAGGTGAGCGTGGCTAGTATGTCTGAATACTCAGTAGTGAAATCAGTAGCGAGCGCGGCTATTATGTCTGAATACTCAGTAGTGAAATCAGTAGCGAACGCGGCTAGTATGTCTGAATACTCAGTAGTGAAATCAGTAGGTGAGCGCGGCTAGTATGTCTGAATACTCAGTAGTAAATCAGTAGGCGAGCAAGGCTAGTATGTCTGAATTCTCAGTAGTAAATCAGTAGGCAAGCACGGCTAGTATGTCTGAATACTCAGTAGTAAATCAGTAGGCGAGCGCGGCTAGTATGTATGAATACTCAGTAGTAAATCAGTAGGCGAGCGCGGCTAGTATGTCTGAATACTCAGTAGTGAAATCAGTAGCGAGCGCGGCTATTATGTCTGAATACTCAGTAGTAAATCAGTAGGCGAGTGCGGCTAGTATGTCTGAATACTCAGTAGTGAAATCAGTAGCGAGCGCGGCTATTATGTCTGAATACTCAGTAGTGAAATCAGTAGGCGAGCGTGGCTAGTATGTCTGAATACTCAGTAGTGAAATCAGTAGGCGAGAGTGGCTAGTATGTCTGAATACTCAGTAGTAAATCAGTAGGCGAGAGCGGCTAGTATGTCTGAATACTCAGTAGTGAAATCAGTAGGCAAGAGCGGCTAGTATGTCTGAATACTCAGTAGTGAAATCAGTAGGCGAGAGCGGCTAGTATGTCTGAATACTCAGTAGTAAATCAGTAGGCGAGCGAGGCTAGTATGTCTGAATACTCAGTAGTAAATCAGTAGGCGAGCGAGGCTAGTATGTCTGAATACTCAGTAGTAAATCAGTTGGCGAGCGAGGCTAGTATGTCTGAATACTCAGTAGTAAATCAGTAGGCGAGAGCGGCTAGTATGTCTGAATACTCAGTAGTAAATCAGTAGGTGAGCGTGGCTAGTATGTCTGAATACTCAGTAGTGAAATCAGTAGTGAGCGCGGCTATTATGTCTGAATACTCAGTAGTGAAATCAGTAGCGAGCGCGGCTAGTATGTCTGAATACTCAGTAGTAAATCAGTAGGCGAGCAAGGCTAGTATGTCTGAATACTCAGTAGTGAAATCAGTAGACGAGCGGCTAGTATGTCTGAATACTCAGTAGTGAAATCAGTAGGCGAGTGTGGCTAGTATGTCTGAATACTCAGTAGTGAAATCAGTAGCGAGCGCGGCTAGTATGTCTGAATACTCAGTAGTAAATCAGTAGGTGAGCGTGGCTAGTATGTCTGAATACTCAGTAGTAAATCAGTAGGCGAGCGCGGCTAGTATGTCTGAATACTCAGTAGTGAAATCAGTAGGCGAGCGTGGCTAGTATGTCTAAATACTCAGTAGTGAAATCAGTAGCGAGCGCGGCTAGTATGTCTGAATACTCAGTAGTAAATCAGTAGGTGAGCGTGGCTAGTATGTCTGAATACTCAGTAGTAAATCAGTAGGCGAGCGCGGCTAGTATGTCTGAATACTCAGTAGTGAAATCAGTAGGCGAGCGCGGCTAGTATGTCTGAATACTCAGTAGTAAATCAGTAGGCGAGCAAGGCTAGTATGTCTGAATACTCAGTAGTGAAATCAGTAGCGAGCGCGGCTAGTATGTCTGAATACTCAGTAGTAAATCAGTAGGTGAGCGTGGCTAGTATGTCTGAATACTCAGTAGTAAATCAGTAGGCGAGCGCGGCTAGTATGTCTGAATACTCAGTAGTAAATCAGTAGGCGAGTGCAGCTAGTATGTCTGAATACTCAGTAGTGAAATCAGTAGGCGAGTGTGGCTAGTATGTCTGAATACTCAGTAGTAAATCAGTAGGCGAGCGCGGCTAGTATGTCTGAATACTCAGTAGTAAATCAGTAGGCGAGCGCGGCTAGTATGTCTAAATACTCAGTAGTGAAATCAGTAGGCGAGTGTGGCTAGTATGTCTGAATACTCAGTAGTAAATCAGTAGGCGAGCGCGGCTAGTATGTCTGAATACTCAGTAGTAAATCAGTAGGCGAGCGCGGCTAGTATGTCTGAATACTCAGTAGTAAATCAGTAGGCGAGCGCGGCTAGTATGTCTGAATACTCAGTAGTGAAATCAGTAGGCGAGCGTGGCTAGTATGTCTAAATACTCAGTAGTGAAATCAGT
This sequence comes from Megaleporinus macrocephalus, assembly GCA_021613375.1. NCBI lineage: Eukaryota > Metazoa > Chordata > Actinopteri > Characiformes > Anostomidae > Megaleporinus > Megaleporinus macrocephalus. The sequence continues at coordinate 5,298,487 of CM038705.1, forward strand.
AGCGAGCGCGGCTAGTATGTCTGAATACTCAGTAGTAAATCAGTAGGTGAGCGTGGCTAGTATGTCTGAATACTCAGTAGTAAATCAGTAGGCGAGCGCGGCTAGTATGTCTGAATACTCAGTAGTGAAATCAGTAGGCGAGCGCGGCTAGTATGTCTGAATACTCAGTAGTAAATCAGTAGGCGAGCAAGGCTAGTATGTCTGAATACTCAGTAGTGAAATCAGTAGGCGAGTGTGGCTAGTATGTCTGAATACTCAGTAGTGAAATCAGTAGGCGAGAGCGGCTAGTATGTCTGAATACTCAGTAGTAAATCAGTAGGCGAGCGAGGCTAGTATGTCTGAATACTCAGTAGTAAATCAGTAGGCGAGAGCGGCTAGTATGTCTGAATACTCAGTAGTAAATCAGTAGGTAAACGCGGCTAGTATGTCTGAATACTCAGTAGGTATCGAGTAGTAGGCGAACGGTACCCGGGTGAACTGCAGCTACAGAAGTTAGCACTGCTGCTAAGATAAACAATGATTACATTCCTCCCGTTGCATCTTCTCTGATCTACAGCTCCACACAGTCTGATACATAATCAGACAAACTAGTAGGCGATTTTGGAGGCACCCATTACGGTCAGTTAGTAAGACGGCCTACAGTCTACACACAGGGATGTGAATACATATGAAGAAGGTTCTGATGTTCCACATGCAAGCATTTAACCAGCGAGACCTTTTCTTGCCTATTATAACAGATTGAAGAAGGAGAGCAGTTCAGAGTATGTGCTTTATACCTGAAGATATCACAGTACAGACATGACCTGAGAAGGTCTGAGAAGATCTGAATTGGACTGGAAACTGCCCTGTCTTGTAGGCCTACCTCCACAGTCCTTCTGGTCCATGTGACCCATCTGGCCAAGTCGTTATCTCCTGGGTTTGAGAGGTTCCTGCCATAAACACAGGATCTGCTGAGCCGTAAACTTGGCGACAGCCATCTGCGTCTCAGACTCACTTCAGAAGACGGGTATGATATGAGATGTTTACAGCAGCAGTCAGAAGATCTGTGGAGATCTGAGAGCTCCGGTTAAACAAGCTGAACCTACATGGCAGGTGTTTCTGCAGCAGTTAGCAGAGAAGCCTCTAACCAGTTGCATTGCTGTGTGCTGACCAATCACAGCTCTGGATGAGCTTCTGTGGGTGTGGGTGGGTCACTAAAGAGTAAAAATGTGGACCACCAAGATGTCCGATATCTTCTCCACTAGAGGTCTGATTTATATATATATATATATATTCCAGATATCAGATAAGGAAATTTCTGGTTACAATAAGGCAGCCAACCTTTCATTGACATTGTAAGGCATATGGTAATCAGACCATGTTTTCCTACGTGATCTGATTACCATATGCCTTCCAATCGCTGTCCGGTACCCTGTCCATATCACACATACAGTCATAGTACTGAATACGTTTACAGGCACTGAATAATGTAATAACAGAAAATCAGATTAGCTGTCAGTAATTGATTCACCACGTTTACATGCACTTGAGTAATCAGATAATCAGAAACTCTGGGTCTGTATGAGTCAGGCAGTAATCGGATCTCCACTTTGCAGCCAGCCAGTAAACTCCCAGAGCAAGACTTCATGCTGCAGCTTCTTTTTTTTAAACATCCAGTCACTTTCTATCTAATAATCTAATTAATAATCAGACCTGCTGAAATCTGATTATGATGGTGAAAGTTTGTACTTTTTATTTTAGATGGCAGTTTTTGAAATATCAACTCCGTTTCAACTCCAGATTGTCCAGCCTGATTGTGTGATTCGGGCTTGTGTGCAGCTTTTTGATTGGATGCACTGATTCCGGATAACAATGGATATTTTTTCCGGAATTTCTTCCCATAGAGAATGAATAGGATGGAAAGGTGCGCACCAGTTTACTGAACTTCTACTCGACCCACAGACACCGTTTCACATACACTGACTCAGGGTGGACCCCCGACCACGACTGCAGTGTTGAGTTGACCTGCACTCGTCTGTTTGTCTTTTTTTTTCATTCCTCTTTTTTTCCCCCCATAGAGTCCCATTCATTTTTGGGTGCGGTCAAACATTATAGTTTTGTTTAACCTACAGCCTTCAAACTGCCTGTACTCACTCAGAGCAGATCCCCAACCTCTAATCCACACACATACTGACCTGCACTCCTCTATTTGACGTTTATTCATCCCTCGTTCCTCCCATAGGGTCCCATTCATTTTCAAGCCCACATAAACATTGTGTTTCGTTTAACCTACAGTCTCCAAACTGCCTGTACTCACTCAGAGCAGATCCCCAAACCCTAATCCACACACATACTGACCTGCACTCCTCTATTTGACGTTTATTCATCCCTCGTTCCTCCCATAGGGTCCCATTCATTTTCAAGCCCACATAAACATTGTGTTTCGTTTAACCTACAGTCTCTAAACTGCCTGTACTCACTCAGAGAAGATCCCCCAACACACTGACCAACACTCCTCTACCTGTCGTTTATTCATCCCTCGTTCCTCTCACTGCTTTAGCTGTGCAACCGTCCCTTTTTCCTTTTATAAGGAGTGTTTCTTTTCTGATCACATGTAAAAAAAACAAGCCTCTGTTTTTCCAGCTGCTGTGGTCTGTGTGACTCTTCTGGACCGCCAGAAAGGAGATCAGATGACCAGCTCCCACGACGTCCTGCACAACTACCAGCAGCGTCCGCAGATCCTCGTGAGCCATTACATCAAGAAGAGGCTCAACGCCTCCAAGAAAAAATGAACCTCCACTTTTATTTTAGGATTGTGGAATGTAAGTCAAAACAAAGCCTCTATTTTAGGTTGATTTTGTTTTAAAACGCTTTTTATAGGAAACGAGTCTTAAATTTACACTTTACACAGTAACCTCAGATCAGCCTCCGCAGCTTTAGTCTCACCAGAGCACAACATACACGAGCACTTGAATATAGTTTATTATCATTATTATCATTATTATTTGTTTTACACTATATTTGACACTGTTTGAAATAATTTATACTATATACTATGAAATCTGTAATGTTTTAGTATTAACTATTAAATTATAAAATCTGTATTGTTAATATAATAGAATCGGGGATAAAGATGTCTACAGTGTTTGGTCACTGCAAGAGCCTAGAACATATAATATATATATATAAAATCACTGTCCAAAGTTACATTAATATAGAATTATATTATATAATTATATTATATTTTCCAATTTTGATTTTAGTGCAGCAGCCATCGTTTACATTGTAGAAAAAATGAATTGACCAATAGAAATGCTCCAAAACGTCTTGAAAAATTTCTGGTTCTATTTAAATTAAAGACCGTTTTTGATATATATATATATATATATATATATATATATATATATATATATATATATATATATATATATATATATATATCAATGAAAAAAGCATTTTATATATATATATATATATATATTTGTTCTGCCCGTGCAAGAGTGGGTTTCCATGGTGTACCCCGCCTTCGCCAGATAGGCGACTGACTGTCATGACCCCAACTAGCGGGATTAAGTGGCAGATAATGGATGGATGGATGGATATATATATATATATATATATATAAAAACACTTCTATTGGTCCATGTAATTTTCATGCATTGTAAACGCCAGCTGCTGCACTCAAATGAGGTTTATATATATATATATATATATATATATATATATATATATATATATATATATATATATATATATATATATACACCTGTGTATATGTTGACATGAATGTTTAAATATCAGTGTTTTGCTAGCCTTGGATTTTGTACCAGACACTTTTTTGTCAATAACTCAGATTTACAATCAATACTAATATTAATATAGTTCCAAAACCTAGTAGCTAACTTTAGCCACTAGTTCTGTTTTTCTTCTTCTACCGCTGGTAGTGAGCACGATTTATGATTTAGGACAAATCCTTCATGTCTGTCTCTGACTGTATCTCTAATATTGTTATTGGTTACAGTGCTAGATGATATATGTATGAGTATGAGTATGAGTATGATATGAGTATGGCTTTAATTCACAATTATTAAATATATAAATATTAATGATGTACCTGGGATTTATATTGTATTATTTTTGAGATACAATAAAATACAAATCTGTACTAACTGTGTTTCACCTATTCTGTTTATTACTCTTTTACATACACACTCTTACACACATTCTACATACACACTCTTACACACTTTCTACATACACACTCTTACATACACACTTTCTACATACACACTCTTACATGCACACTTTCTACATACACACTCTTACATGCACACTTTCTACATACACATTCTTGCATGCACACTTTACATTCACTCTTTTTCATGCACACTTTCTTCATACACACTCTTACATGCACACTTTACATTCACTCTTTTACATACACACTCTTACATGCACACTTTGCATTCACTCTTTTTCATGCACACTTTCTACATACACACTTTTACATTCACTCTTTTACAAGCACACTTTCTACATACACACTCTTACATGCACACTTTACATTCACTCTTTCATGCACACTTTCTACATGCACATTTTTCACATGCACACTTCTAACATGCACATTTTTTACATGCACTTTTACATGCACACTCTTACATGCACACTTTGCATTCACTCTTTTTCATGCACACTTTCTACATACACACTTTTACATGCACACTTTTACATTCACTCTTTTACAAGCACACTTTCTACATACACTCTTACATGCATGCTTTACATTCACTGTTTCATTCACACTTCTAACATGCACATTTTTTACATGCACACTTTTACATTCACACTTTACACATACAATTCTAACATGCATACTTTACACATAAACTTCTTACATGCACACTTTTAACATACACTCTTACATGCACACTTTACATTCACTCTTTTACAAGCACACTTTCCACATACACACTCTTACATGCACACTTTACATTCACTGTTTTTTATGCACACTTTTTACATACACTCTTTTACATGTCCTTTTTATGCATTTTTACTTGTGCTTTTTTTACATGTTTTTTTTATGTATCCTTTAATGAGCACGTTGTACAGGCTTTATAGGCATGTTATAAATGGTTTTGCTACCAACCCGAGCTCTGTTTATGACTTATAAGTGTGAATAGGTGGGGCTAAAGTACTGTGGGGTGAATTGAGTATCTAGTGGGGAGTGAAACACTGGAGTATGCAGACTTCAGGACAGTGAATGAAGAGATACGAGAACTTTAAACTTCTGGATGTTTAGGGTTTGGAAAGCAGAGACTACTGACCGAGTGAAAGCTTCCAGAATCTGACCAGTCAGCGTGTTTCAGTGCTGAACACTGATTGTGGTGATACGTGTACATCAGCACAGCCAATCAGCAAAGTGATCAAACAAAACAACCACCATTTTTTACATGTACAATTTTAGATGTACACTCTTACATGTACACTTTTTACATAAACATTTTTACATGCACACTTTGTATGCACACTTCTTATATGCATACTTCACATGTACACTTCTTACATGCACACTTTACATGTACACTTCTTACATGCATTTTACATGCACACTTCTTATATGCATACTTCACATGCACACTTTACATGTACACTTCTTACATGCACAATTTACATGCACACTTCTTACATGCACACTTATATGCATACTTCACATGCACACTTTATATGCACACTTATTATATGCGTACTTCACATGCACACTTTACATGCACACTTCTTACATGCACACTTTACATGCACACTTCTTATATGCATACTTCACATGCACACTTTACATGCACACTTATTATATGCGTACTTCACATGCACACTTTACATGCACACTTATATGCATACTTCACATGCACACTTTACATGTACACTTCTTACATGCACGCTTTACATGTACACTTCTTACATGCACACTTCTTATATGCATACTAGACATGCACACTTTACACGCACACTTATATGCATACTTCACATGCACACTTTACATGTACACTTCCTACATGCACTCTTTACATGCACACTTCTTATATGCATACTTCACATGCACACTTTACATGTACACTTCTTACATGCACGCTTTACATGCACACTTATTACATGCATACTTCACATGCACACTTTACATGTACACTTCTTACATGCACACTTTACATGCACACTTCTTATATGCATACTTCACATGCACACTTTACATGTACACTTCCTACATGCACTCTTTACATGCACACTTCTTATATGCATACTTCACATGCACACTTTACATGCACACTTTACATGTACACTTCTTACATGCACGCTTTACATGCACACTTATTACATGCATACTTCACATGCACACTTTACATGCACACTTTACATGTACACTTCTTACATGCACGCTTTACATGCACACTTATTACATGCATACTTCACATGCCCACTTTACATGCACACTTTACATGTACACTTCTTACATGCACACTTTACATGTACACTTCTTACATGCACACTTTACATGTACACTTCTTACATGCACACTTCTTATATGCATACTTCACATGCACACTTTACATGCACACTTTACATGTACACTTCTTACATGCACACTTTACATGCACACTTCTTATATGCATACTTCACATGCACACTTTACATGTACACTTCTTACATGCACGCTTTACATGCACACTTTACATGTACACTTCTTATATGCATACTTCACATGCACACTTTACATGTACACTTCTTACATGCACGCTTTACATGCACACTTTACATGTACACTTCTTACATGCACACTTTACATGCACACTTCTTATATGCACACTTCACATGCACACTTTACATGCACACTTCTTATATGCACACTTCACATGCACACTTTACATGCACACTTTACATGTACACTTCTTACATGCACACTTTACATGCACACTTCTTATATGCACACTTCACATGCACACTTTACATGTACACTTGTTACATGCCTATTTTATGCTTTTTTACATGCACTTCTCTAATGTATCTTCTTATAAGCACGTTGTACAGGCTTTATATGCTTTTATAAGTGGTTTCTAAGCAGATTTGGAGCAGCAGTGCTACTAACCCCAGCTCAGTGAAACACTGGACACTTTCCTGTGGAGTGAGAATTGCTGATCCAGTTCTGGAACTATACTCTGTTCAGTATGGGTCGTTTTCACTGCTGTGTGTTCCTGTTTGTGGACTTCTGACCTTTGTGACTCTTTACAGCTGTTGGTTATGTTCAAATCTCACATTTACACGAGAACTGATTGTAAAAGCTGTTTTACTGCTGACACATACATTCAGCTTAACATGACTCAGTATCTGAGTACAGCTGGACTGTTCAGTAGACCAGTATGTATTTTGTAGACCAGTATATATTTTGCCCCTTTTATATGTTTATTTATTTTTGTTGCCATTGTCTGTATAACTTTGTTACGTCAGTCAAATGTCTTATGAACACACGTTTGTGAACCTTTTAGTATTTTCTATATTCCTGCATTAAAATGATCTAAAATATGATCAGATTTTCAAACAAGTCCAAAAAGTAGATAAAGAGAACCAAATTAAACAACTGAGACAAACATACTCATCATTTATTATTGAGGCGAATGATCCAGTAGTTCTCATCTGTGAGGGTGAAAGTATGTAAAGCTTTGTGTTTATTATCTGGTCTGAACTGCTTGTGCAGCAGTAACTGCCCAACTGTTGATCCTGAACATCAGTTTGTAGGAATTGTATCCCATTCCTCCAAACAGAACAGCTCCAACTCTGGGATGTTGGTGGGTTTCCTTATAGGTACTTCTCAATTCATTTCCTTTCACAACATTTCTATTGGACTGAGGTTTGGGTTTGGACTTGGACCTGATCATTACAAACATTAACTTTATTCTACTTTAACCATCTTTGGTAGAACAACTTCTCCTCGCACCCCTGCCCTATACACCACTGTGGTCAATGTTCTCCAGTTGGTGAACATGAACATGAACATTAGCCACTGTGAGAAAGTCCTTTAGATGTTTAGAGGATACCCTGGATTCCTTCATGGCCTCACAGACGTGGCTTGCTCTTGTAGTGATCTTTGTTGGTGGACCACTCCTGGGATGGACAATGGTGGTCATGAATTTCCTCCATTTCTACACAATCGGTCTGACTTTGGAGTCCAAACTCTTTAGAGATCTGTATATGTTCACCAGTAAGAACAGATGTAAATAATCATACATACAATACAAAGTAACATGAATATGTTATTGTGAGAGAAGTAGATCAGATCTTGAGCTCCAGTTTGAAGAACAAAGTTAGGTTCCAGATTTCTCCTGGACGCCCCAGACATTGTATGAATGTATTCAGTTCCTTCAGTAGCAAATCTTGATTTAGCTTAATGAAGTACTGAGCAGTCAAAGCAGGTATTAGATGAGAACTGATAATAATACTGGGTTGTTTAGGAGAAGCTTGGAAAGGGTTAAATAAACACACTGACGTATGTAAAAGCTCTACTTACTCTATTAATACTGATTAATATTTAATAATAAAGTGTTTACTGAGTAAATAAAAGCTTCCTGACAGAAATAATAGCTTTTTTAAATATAATAATATGCTCGAGAGCCTAAATTCACATTTTATCTCTGCGTGTCTGTGTTTATACTTTGATTAAATCGATTCAAATGAACTCGAATGGAAGGTCGCGCGGTTCACGGGTGTGGCTTCGTCATCCATCGGCTCTACTCAGCGTTCTGGTTTGCATATATCCATGGCAACGACCACGGCAACTCGTGCGCTGGCCAATCGGCCACGAGCTTTGTGGCCTACGTAGGCAGCGCGTCACAGACGCGGTGTTGTTTTTCTTTTTCCCGCCTGTATTCGGTTATGTAACCACCTACTTTCGGGAAAGTCCCGCCTCCCTCGCCGGGATTGGGTAGCAGCGAGCGGGCGGCCAATCCTAGCGCGGCTTGTGTACATCGCTAGCCAATCAAAGCGCACGGCTGCGTCTTTCTCTCTCTCTCTCTATCTCGCTCGCGCTCTCTCTCTCTTCTTCACAAGCCATCCTCTCCCATCCCTTCATTCCTCGCGCTCCCTGCCGGCTCGCATTGTGCTCCGCGCGCATCCAGTGCCTTATTATTAATAATAAATAATAAAAAAAATTTAAACTAGATATTAAAAGATCCGGACCGCCGAAGCCACCATGGACAAAGTCGCCACCGGTGAGTGAGACTCGTTGCTTGTACGTGGGTCCAGTTCGGGCAGCAGTGACGCAGGTCCGTCTGGTTCTGGGAGGGAGGATGACTGAACTATGCGTCGTGGGTTGCCAGATATCATATTTTTATATATAAAATAAAGCGTGTAGATATTAATATTCGCCCCGTGTGCACCGCGTCTGCCCTGCTCTGTGCTCATATTTCTTTATTATAAAGAGCTGTGTTGTTTTAATTGAGCTGTAATTAACTGTATGTAATATTAATCCATTTATTAAATTAAAAAATTTAATATCACAGACTTATTATTAAAAAAGGTGTGTGCTCAAAGACAGAACAGCCTTTGCCATGTCGCAGCTGCCACTTTAGCACTGGCTGCTGCCTCCACATACAGCATAATGCAGACAGACCCCACCCAAGACCCCCGGCATATCAGCCAAGGCAAAAGGATGCACATCAAATACACATACAGCCTTTGTGTGTGTGCATGCTTACAAAAAGGACTGCTTTGGACCCAGTTGGCCCACCCTGCGTCCGAAAGGGGGGCTTTTTCCACCAGATTCGGCTTTAATGCGCGACAATGTGTGACTGTCATTGTGTGGGTTCAATGGCCTTTAATGGCTCCGGAGGGGCGAACAGACCCTCTGGTAACCAGATCTGACGTCTGGTTACCAGATTGACTCAGTTGTAGTGGATTATGTGGCTTTTTTTCTCAGTTAATGATGAATTCTATATATTTAGAAGCCGAGTCGGACCACCGGGGCAGGCTGAGGGCCTACTTTTGTTGATTTATTGGCCACATAATGAGCAGAAACGTGCAAAATGCTGTTTATTACGAGATACAAGCATAACTTGGCCCCAAAATTGGGACGCCATCGTTTCGGAAGGATGGCTGCACACGGCTGTGAGATGTGGAGCTCGGTTTAACTGGGTGTGACTGTTTTATGACCCAGACAGGAGAGGCGAAGCCCCCCCATGAGCTCTTCCAGGCTTATATCGAAGGCGGGGGGGACTAAGCAGACTGATTTATAGTCTCATTCTACTCATTTAACCCTTGCGTCTTGATTTCTAAGCTATTTTGTCCAACAGCTTTCCTTAGAGGTCATTTTTAGTGTTTGTTTTTGTTTAGAAGGGAATTAAAATCTGGAATTGTTTTATGACCTGGCACTAAAAAGTTAGGTTTGCGCCCGGGCGGGTCCTATTGATATGAATTTATCATAATAGTACCAAAAAAATAGGTCAAAGTTTACTGAGGACATTTCATTTCCGCAAATCAGACACATTTGAAGACGTCTAAACGCTTCAGGTAGATGTTCCTCAGAACGACAGAGGGAGCTTCGAAGAGCCAGGCTGGTGCTGAAGCTGCGCTAGGCCTGAGGAGACTCAAACTGGGAGGCGGGCCAGCCCTGCAGCACCGGAGCCCTGCACGCGGTGGCCTTTGCAGCACCGGGCTAATCAGTATTGACAGCCTGCGGACACTGGTGGACGTCCCAGCACCTGGGACACTGTGGGGATGGTCCTTTTGTCCTGGCGTCGGCTCTGAAACTGATTAGGAGGGTCTCATTATGAGTCCGGCCCTGTGGATACAGATTTTAAACAGCAGACTTCAGTGGCTGATAATATCGGCTGATTAAATTCCACATGGGTTTAGTCACACATGCTGGTCCGAGACTGATAATGTGGGTTAATTATAATTATAAGGCCAAATCGATAAAACCAATTTGTTGCCAATACTAATTATTTAAAAAAAAGTTTAATTCTGAATAAAAATGTAAAATTTCAATTCTAAATAAACCTTTAAAATTTTTCTCTTTATTATGAAAGAGATATATAGCACACACATATAGATAGATAGATAGATAGATAGATAGAGACATGGTGGGTTAATTATAATTATAGGGCCAAATCGATAAAACCAATTTGTTGCCAATACTAATTATTTAAAAAAAAGTTAAATTCTGAATAAAAATGTAAAATTTAAATTCTAAATAAACATTAAAATTTTTTTCTCTTTATTAAGAAAGAAATGTACAGCACACACACACACACATTAAAATTAAATTTTAAATAAACATTTAAAATTTTCCATTCTAAATTAAAATGAATGCAAAATTTGGTAGAAAATATACCATCCTTTTAGTTAAACACTGCAGGTCCTGGATCAGGACATTACTAGGGTTGGTCAGGACCCGACTGATATGGGCATTTTGTCACCAATACCCGTTTTGAGAAGCTAAAAATTCCAAATAAAATTTTATTTAGTCGAAAAAATGAACCAGATTTTAAGTTAAAACATCAGAAAAGTAACCAATACAAATTTGAAGGATTGTAGTATCAGCAAGGGGTGGGCAAAATCGATACAGCATAGTATTGCGATATTTTCCATCCCGATATTATATCAATTCACATTTTATTATATATTTTGTTATAAGTGTGAGATAAAACAGATGTTGATAAATTTTGAAGTTGAAAAAACAAATATAATAAATCAGAGTATATGTTATCGCAGTGCTCAGCATATAAGATTCTGGAAATCAGTAATACTGTATCATGACTTAAATATCATTGTAATATCGCATCGTGGGACCGTCAGTGATTCCCATCCTCAAGCGTCAGCTAATCCAAAAGTATTATTATTATTATTATTATTATTAGTAGTAGTAGTAGTAGTAGTATTTTAGTTATGCGTTCTAGTCTGAGGCTGGTTGAGAGGTATGTTGGGTGGGGTGGGGGGTGTTGTGTGGGGGGAGGGTGTACAGTGTTTGCAGATGTGTTCTGGGTAATGGAGTTTGGAGGATGTGCCTGTAATCTGTAAACGTCTGCAGGGCAGGAAATGGCCGGAATCATTAGTCTCTCCTGCATATTTCATGGAGCTGGAAGATCTTCCTCAGATTGTTCACCCTTACGATCCATCTGCTGCTCAGACACCTGCTTTACAGCCCCAGACAGACTCACAGGAGAAACGGACGCTCGTTTATTACCAGAACTGAACTGAATTATCAGCTCAGAGTGAACATCACTGAAATACTGATATTATACTGAACCACCACCGACAGAGGAGGCTAGACTAAACACATCAAACACATAGACCAACACAATCAACCAGCTTAACAGACTACTCAGATAGATAGATAGATAGATAGATAGATAGATAGATAGATAGATAGATAGATAGATAGATAGATAGAAAAACAGTTGGATAGATAGTTTAAGAAAGAGATATATAGCACATACACACATATAGATAGATAGATAGATAGATAGATAGATAGATAGATAGATAGATAGATAGATAGATAGATAGATAGATAGAAAAAGAGTTGGATAGATAGATCGATGGATAGATAGTTTAAGAAAGAGATATATAGCACATACACACATATAGATAGATAGATAGATAGATAGATAGATAGATAGATAGATAGATAGATATATAGATAGATAGATAGATAGATAGATAGATAGATAGATAGAAAAACAGTTGGATAGATAGATAGATAGATAGATAGATAGATAGATAGATAGATAGTTTAAGAAAGAGATATATAGCACATACACACATATATATATATATAGATAGATAGATAGATAGATAGATAGAAAAACAGTTGGATAGATAGATAGATAGATAGATAGATAGATAGATAGATAGTTTAAGAAAGAGATATTTAGCACATACACACATATAGATAGATAGATAGATAGATAGATAGATAGATAGATAGATAGTTTAAGAAAGAGATATTTAGCACATACACACATATAGATAGATAGATAGATAGATAGATAGATAGATAGATAGATAGATAGATAGATAGATAGATAGATTTAGATGTACAGCAGCTCCGCCCACATTACAAACTAATCATGTTTAATAATGGTTATTAAGTCACACACGGTTACGGCTCCATTTATTAATTGTAATATTAATTGGTAGTTGTAATTAGTGATTAGGAATTGATTATTAAAGACTCGTATGCTGCGGTGAGACTAATAAAAGCTCCTCCTCTTCCTCTCAGCGTATAAAGAGAAGATGAAGGAGCTGTCTGTGTTCTCTCTGATCTGCTCCTGCTTTAACCCGAGACTCCACAAAAACCTGGACATCAAGTCCGACTGTAAGTATTTCCTCTGTTATATACCTCAGATCTGATTCTGTTCATGGAATTCCAGAGATAGGGATTTGCTTAAGGAATTAAAGAGACAGGATTTTTTTTATGGAATACAAGGAATAGAATTTTGTTTATGGAATACCAAAGATCAGATTTTGTTTATGGAATACCATAGATCAAGTTTGATAATGAAATACCAGAGATCAGATTTTTTTTATGGAATACCATAGATTAACTTTGATAATGAAATACCAGAGATCAGATTTTGTTTATGGAATTTAGGAGATAGGATTTTGTTAATGGAATATCAGAGATCAGATTTTGTTTATGGAATACCAGAGATAGGATTTTGTTTGTGGAATTTAGGAGATAGCATTTTGTTTATGGAATATGATTTTGTTTATGAAATATATGAGATATGATTTTGTTTATGGAATACCATAAATCAGAGGTTGATAATGGAAAAACAGAGATCAGTTAATTTTAATGGAACACCAGAAATCAGATTTTGTTTATGGAATTTAGGAGATATGATTTTGTTTATGGAATATCAGAGATTAGATTTTGTTTATGGAATTTAGGAGATAGGATTTTGTTTATGGAATATGATTTTGTTCATGGAATACCAGAAATCAGATTTTGTTTATGGAATACCAGAGATCAGATTTTGTTGTTGGAATTTAGGAGATAAGGTATTGTTTATGGAATTCTGGAGATAAGGTATTGTTTATGGAATTCTGGAGATAGGGTTTTAATTGAGGAAGAGATCTGGAGAACATATCTTCTCTGTAAATATGCTGCTGTAACGTTAACACCTCGAATGAATCGTTCATCTCAGGAATGAGAGCCTGAGGTCGGAATGTTATCACAATGCCGGTTTCTGTGTAATTCTATAGCCGACATGGAGGTGAAGCCCATAAATAAGCGGGCCTCTGGCCAGGCCTTCGAGGTCATCCTGAAGCCCCCCTCTCCGGTGACCGATGTGGCTCACAGCATCACGTCCCCCCCGAAGAAAAGGGACGTCTCTCTGGAGGACATCCAGAAGAAGCTGGAGGCTGCAGAAGACCGCCGGAAAGTGAGTTTACAAGCAGCTTCCTGAAAAAAAAAACGAATTTTCCACTTTAAATTGTGCCACCGTTTAAGGTGGAACCGAAAATTTGGATGACAAGCAGGCAAATGGGCACCGAGCTATTTGGTCTGCCTGAGTTTCTATGTATTACTAAATTAGCATTGAAGCTAAGGATGCTAACTGTAGGTGCGTATATAAACCCAGTCTTGGCTGACCATTTGGGCTTTACAAACCAATTTGTTGCCAATACTAATTATTTAAAAAAAGTTAAATTATGAATAAAATGTAAAATTAAAATTCTAAATAAACATTTTAAAAAATTCTCTTTATTGAGAAAGAGATATACAGCACACACATAGATAGATAGATAGATAGATAGATAGATAGATAGATAGATAGATTAAGAAAGAGATAAACAGCACAGGCATATAGATAGATAGATAGATAGATAGATAGATAGATAGATAGATAGATAGATAGATAGATAGATAGATTAAGAAAGAGATAAACAGCACAGGCATATAGATAGATAGATAGATAGATAGATAGATAGATAGATAGATAGATAGATAGATAGAGATAAACAGCACAGGTATATAGATAGATAGATAGATAGATAGATAGATAGATAGATAGATAGAGATAAACAGCACAGGCATATAGATAGATAGATAGATAGATAGATAGATAGATAGATAGATAGATAGATAGATAGATAGATAGATAGATAGAGATAAACAGCACAGGCATATAGATAGATAGATAGATAGATAGATAGATAGATAGATAGATAGATAGATAGATAAATAAATAGATAGATAGATAGATAGATAGATAGATAGATAGATAAATAGATAGATAGATAGATAGATAGATAGATAGATAGATAGATAGATAAATAGATAGATAGATAGATAGATAGATAAATAAATAGATAGATAGATAGATAGATAGATAGATAGATAGATAGATAGATAGAGATAAACAGCACAGGCATTTAGATAGATAGATAGATAGATAGATAGATAGATAAATAGATAGATAGATAGATAGATAAATAGATAGATAGATAGATAGATAAATAAATAGATAGATAGATAGATAGATAGATAGATAGATAGATAGATAGATAATATAAGGATGTTACTTATTTTATCCACATGGTGACTTGTAGAGAAATCTTCTCGCCTCATCTGTATTGCAGGCTCTCCACTGTGGAGCCCAGTCATGGCTCTACACTCTGGAGTTGGACTGTTTAGCTTTTGTTGGCGTTTTCTTTGTAGAAAAGTTCCTCCTCCTGTGTTTTTGTGCTGCTCACATGCCGCTAACATGCCGTGCGCCTGCTGTCCACAGTCACAGGAGGCGCAGGTGCTGAGGGCTTTGGCTGAAAAGCGTGAGCACGAGCGAGACGTCCTGCTGAAAGCCATGGAGGAGAACAACAACTTCAGCAAGATGGCTGAAGAAAAACTCACTCTGAAGATGGAGCAAATCAACGAGAACCGCAGGGCCCACTTAGCGGCCATGTTGGAGCGCCTGCAGGAGAAGGTGATCAATTCATCCATAAGAAATGGTTGATTTCCATCCTGAAAGCTGATTGGCTGAGCCGCATTCAAAGTCATATTTAAATACTGTCAGTATCTGATCACACAGTTCCGTTTAAACTGAGGGACTAAAAAAATAGAGTGGCAAAAAAGATACAAACTGAAACACCGAACACCCAGTAGCAAAATCCTAGCAACCACCTGGAACAACATAGCACCCATCATTATATTATCATCAATATATCATCACTATGTTGTCACAGTGTTATCACTATATCATCACTACATTATCATCACTATAATATAATCACTATAATATCATCACTATATTATCATTATATCATTATATTATCATCACTATATCATCACTATATTATCATCACTATAATATCATCAATATATCATCACTATATTATCATCACTATAATATCATCAATATATCATCACTATATTATCATCACTATAATATCATCACTACATTATCATCACTATAATATCATCACTATAATATCATCACTATATTATCATTATATCATTATATTATCATCACTATATTATCATCACTATAATATCATCAATATATCATCACTATATTATCATCACTATAATATCATCAATATATCATCACTATAATATCATCAATATATCATCACTACATCATCACTATATTATCATCAGTATAATATCATCACTATATTATCATCACTATAATATCATCCATATATCATCACTATAATATCATCAATATATCATCACTACATCATCACTATATTATCATCACTATAATATCATCACTATATTATCATCACTATAATATCATCATTATATCATTATCACTATATCATCACTATAATATCATCACTATATCATCATTATATTATTATCACTATATTATAATCACTATAATATCATCACCATATCATCACCATATTATCATTATATCATCATTATATTATCATACCTATATCATCATTATATCATCACTATATCATTATATATCATCACTATGTTATCATCACTATATTATCATCGCTATAATATCATCACTATATCATCATTATATATCATCACTATATCATTATTATATTATCTTCACTATATTATCATCAATATATCATCACTTTGTTATCACTATACCATTACTATATTATCATCACTATATTATCATCACTATATCATTATATTATCATTATATTATCATCACTATATTATCATCACTATAATATCATCACCATATTATCACCATATTATCATTATATCATCATTATATTATCATACCTATATCATCATTATATCATCATTATATATCATCACTATATCATTATTATATTATCTTTACTATATTATCATCAACATGTCATCACTATATTATCATCACTATATTATCATTATATCATCATTATATTATTATCACTATATTATCATCAATATATCATCATTATACCATTATATTATCATCACTATCATCATTATATTATTATCACTATATTATTATCATTAAATCATCACTATATGATCATTGCTATCATTATATTATCATACTATATTATTATCATTATATCATCTCTATATTATCATTAGTATATTATCATCACTACATCATTATATTATTATCACTATATTATTATCATTATGTCATCACTATATTAACATTGCTATCATTATATTATCATCACCATATTATCACTATATTATCATCACTATAGCATCCCTATATTATTATCTTTATATCATTACTATATTATTATCGTTATATCATCACTATATTATCATCACTGTATCATTATTATATTATTATCATTATATCATCACTATAACATCCCTATATTATTATCTTTATATCATTACTATATTATCATTGCTATCATTATATTATTATCATTATATCATCACTTTATTATCATCACTGTAACATCACTATATTCTTATCATTATATTATCACTATATTATTATCATTATATCATCACTATATTATCATTGCTATCATCATTATATTCTTAGCACTATATCATTATTATATTATCTTCTCTATATCATCATCATTATATCATCACTATATTATCATCACTACATCATCATTATGTTATCATCACTATATTATCTTCTCTATATCATCATTATATCATCACTATATTATCATCACTACATCATCATTATATCATCACTATATTATCATCACTACATCATCATTATGTTATCATCACTATATTATCTTCTCTATATCATCATTATATCATCACTATATTATCATCACTATATAATCTGTATTATGTTATGATTTTTACATGTTCTGTCTGTTTTTCCTCTTGTAGGAGCGACATGCTGCTGTGGTTCGCAGGAACAAGGAGCTGAGAGAAGAATTGACAGCGTGAATGCATTTAAACTTCATCACTTCATCACTTCATCATTCCCTTCATCATCCTGCTGTTACACTTACACACACACACACATACACACACACACACACACAGTACTGTGTAGTAACTCCTCCAGGTTAAATGGTCTTGCTCGATTTCATAGATTATCACTCATAGATTAGTTTGTAAATACATCTTTTTTATATCTCTCTCTCTCTCTCTCTCTTTCTCTTTCTACCCATCCGCCTATCTATCTCTCTGTTTATCTATCTAACGGTCAGTCAGCTTGAACGAAAACAAACGTCAGTTGTGTCAAATCTATCCACGGTACGGTGTCACGATCTGTTAGTTTATTGTTTTTACTCTGTTATTGATAAACACTATCGTTTGTTTATTTATTGCTTTCGGAAGCTTTTGGAATGATCTTGTAAAGGCTTTGATGTTGTGAGTAAGCCCACCTCAGCTTACGTTCCGCAGTGTTGAGCGATGGTCAGTTTCCGTGTCATTGTGAAGAGCGCTGCGCTCGAGCCCCGGCGTCATATACGGACGTAACCGCTTATAAACACACACACCTACACAAAGTATCTACGCCTATGTACACTGTCACCGACTCATATCACTCCTTCCTTCTGCCAACCGGCTTCAAACAAACTCCATGGATTCTTTTGGCCAGTTCATGCTTACGTGTTCTACAGTCGTCGGCCACTCCGAGCAGTTCAGTCTGAAAAGCTAATGTTGCTAACAATGAATGGAAGTGAATAGTCACCGAATAGCATTGTGGACTTCTTTGGTCGTAAATCACTTTTATGCTGGAATCAAACACTAATTAAACTCTGTAATTAAACTTTCTGTACTGCCCCCTGGTGGCGGAATGGAAGTCTACCAGGATCTTCTCAAGTGACTTATAATATAAGTTTCTCACAACTCTGAAATAGTTCAACAGCTATGATGTAAACTAAGACATGGAGTTGAAGACATTGGTGTGAGATGCTCCATTGTTGAGAAACGTACTGACTTTACAGTGGAGGTGAATGGAACCAGACGTCCACCTTTAAAAAGCTCCCTCACAGAAAGTTATTCGATGACATTGGTTATGAATACGGTGCCTGATGTCTGAGACGTTGTTAATGGTAGATTTGAGAACAATTTAGCCTTAAAATCTATTCATGGTGGAGGGATACATGCAGTGCGCTGTGAAACAAAATAGTCCCCCCAGGGACTACTTTTCCCACCGTCACTGGTTCACTGGTTCATATGGTGGCTTCCATGCCAACGCAGTTACGTTGTGGTGGCCTATTGTTTCGGTGCCCGCCACGTTGAAATGTAATTCCTTAGAAAATAGTAGCAGCGTTATATGACAACATACTGACAACATTGTCACAACCTTCTAGAATCCTTCATACGTTCCATGGAACTCCATAAAAGTTGCCAATAAGCAGTCATAATATCCAAGACGAGGTTATTCAGTAGTGACCTTGTGGCGATCTTGTTCAGACAACGTTAACAGCACCACCTTTGGACAACGTTGTAGCAACATTGGTGCTTTTGATGATAAATAAAATGAAACTATATTTGTGTCCCAGACATGATGACCTCTGGTTCCATTGACCACCACTGTAAACAACATCCGAACCATTTCACGCCGAACCCACTCCGAATGACTCTGTTTGCATCTCAACCACGGAATTATGGGGTCATTTGGAAAAGCAAATGGTGGTCCGAAACTACAGACAACACCAGAGCAGCACATTAGCAACCACCTGGAACAGCCACCCAAGTGTCTAGCTGAAAGCTGGTGGCAGCAACTAGTACGACATCAGTCCAGTACTATGTGTAGCTTCCCTTCATTGTTAGCAGCGTTGGTGGAAACGGTGGAGCCGTTGCTCTCTGTGTGGTCAGTCCGGCCTTCTCTGTACTAACAGCATGCCGTCCTTCCTTTCTCTGGCCCTCACGGCGCGCGGGACGGCGTGAAACCTTCCCGAACGGAAGTTTTCCATCAAACGAACGGATCCGTGCAGCTGTTCACCTCTCACTTCTCACACTCCTCGAATGTGGTCATCCTGACTCGATGATGTCTGTAAACATCTCCGCCAGTCGAATGTACTTCTCCTCCTAACTTCGACCTCCGAGGAGCGACTGCTGTTTTCTTTTTCTTCTTGCGAGTGTGTATGTGTGTGTGAGTGAGTGAGTGTGTGTGTGTGTGTGTCCATGTTAGGGTGGCCAAGTTTTAGTGACCTTTCTCTCTGGAAGCGAAATGCAAGATGGAAACAGAATATGCATCGGATGATTTAATTTTCTTCTGTTTTATTTTCTAAACGGTCACTGTTTCCTCTCGAAGTACGTCTGCCTGCATCTTCTGCTGCGTAAATTGTGTTTTTCCCTCATTTCTCTGTGTGCAAACTGAAATTTGGTGAATAAAATAAAGATTTGGGGTTCCGTGAACACGGAGAGTCAAAGAGTGTCATTTCACCGCAGTTCCACCTTCAGCCACCAGGTGGCACCAAGAGATTTCACAAGACTAAACTGTTTCACTGGCCACGGC
The DNA here is from genome assembly GCA_021613375.1 of Megaleporinus macrocephalus. NCBI lineage: Eukaryota > Metazoa > Chordata > Actinopteri > Characiformes > Anostomidae > Megaleporinus > Megaleporinus macrocephalus. Next base: position 5,319,333 of record CM038705.1, read on the forward strand.
TTTACAAACTCACTTCATATCACAATACCTACATTTAGAGTTATACGTTTAACCTAATGAGAAACTACTCAGTTTATATACAATACCTACATTTAGAGTTATACGTTCAACCTAATGAGAAACTGTACTCAGTTTATATACAATACCTACATTTAGAGTTATACATTCAACCTAATGAGAAACTACTCAGTTTATATCACAATACCTACATTTAGAGTTATACATTCAACCTAATGAAAAACTACTCAGTTTATATACAATACCTACATTTAGAGTTATACGTTCAACCTAATGAGAAACTGTACTCAGTTTATATACAATACCTACATTTAGAGTTATACATTCAACCTAATGAGAAACTACTCAGTTTATTTACAATACCTATATTTAGAGTTATACGTTCAACCTAATGAGAAACTGTACTCAGTTTATATACAATACCTACATTTAGAGTTATACATTCAACCTAATGAGAAACTGTAACTCAGTTTATATACAATACCTACATTTAGAGTTATACATTCAACCTAATGAGAAACTGTACTCAGTTTATATACAATACCTACATTTAGAGTTATACATTCAACCTAATGAGAAACTACTCAGTTTATATCACAATACCTACATTTAGAGGTATACATTTAACCTAATAAGAAACTGTAACTCAGTTTATATACAATACCTACATTTAGAGTATACATTCAACCTAATGAGAAACTGTAACTCAGTTTATAAATCACAATACCAACATTTAGAGTTATACATTCAACCTAATGAGAAACTGTACTCAGTTTATATACAATACCTACATTTAGAGTTATACATTCAACCTAATGAGAAACTACTCAGTTTATATCACAATACATACATTTAGAGGTATACATTCAACCTAATGAGAAACTGTAACTCAGTTTCTATACAATACCTACATTTAGAGTATACATTCAACCTAATGAGAAACTGTAACTCAGTTTATATACAATACCTACATTTAGAGTTATACATTCAACCTAATGAGAAACTGTAACTCAGTTTATATACAATACCTACATTTAGAGTTATACATTAGTTTTATGTTTACTTGGCTGGTTGTTGGTCATTGGGTCCTGAAGGTGTTTTATTATGGATTGTTGAAATTGTAATAAAAAGTGAAAATGATATTTACTTTTTAAGAGTGAGGCCTAAACGACACTCCAGTTGTGGTCTCACTCGTGAGGTCATGTCTGTCTGTCATGAAATATTAAGGTCTGCATCGTTAACTTGTCCTTCTCTCGGATGCTGATGTTGATGATGTATACGTTCTACATTATTAACGAGGGAGAGCTTCTGTAATATCTGCTCATCTCAGCATGTTTCAACCTGAGAGCACCGAGTTCACCCAGCTCTCCTCAGCACCGCAATAAACAACACACACCTGCCGTACACCTCCATCACAAAATATATACTACTACTCTAGAGTCTGAGACAGCTAAGCTGATAGTATAAAAGTCTTTATCTGATCAATAAGTGTATGTTCACCAGTAAGAGCAGCAGCTCTGATTAGAACAGATGTAAATAATCATACATACAATACAAAGTAACATGAATATCTTACTGTGAGAGATGTAGATATTGGGCTCCTGTTTGAGCATATATATATATATATATGGTAACAACACCTCATATCTCTGAAAATGTGTGTATATTTATTTAATGATTAATTAATAATAAATAAATAAATTAAATCAATTAATTAATTAAACAAATAAATTAATAAAGTAATGCATAACACAGTAACAATCATTAATCATTTAATTTAAGAATTACACAATTTAAGAATTATATGAATAGATAAATTAAATTAAATAGTATGTTGAAATATTATTATTATTATTATTATTATTATTATTATTATTATTAATAATAATAATAATAATAATAATAATATTAATAATTAATGATTCATAATTATTTCTATAATAATTTAATCATACCCCGCCTTCGCTTGATGACACTGGCATTGGCTCCAGTCCCCCCCCACCCCCTGGTGACCCTCACTGGCGGGATAAAGCAGAAGATAACGAATGGATAATTTAATCATTTTAGTATAATTTAATAATAATACTGTTAAAAATGTAACTTTATGTTTTAATACTACCACTACTACTACTACTACAACTAATAATAATAATAAAAATAATCATTATTATTGGCTATTAATAATAATATTAATTAATGCTTTAATTAATTTAATATACTGAAAATGCTATAAAAATAAATTATTACATTTTACTACTACTACTACTACTACTACTACTACTACTACTAATAATAATAATAATAATGTTATTATATTAATAATAGCAGCAATGATTCTTCTTCTTCTTCTTCTTCTTCTTCTTCTTCTTCTTATTATTATTATTATTATTATTATATATTTTTTATTGTCAGGGTAGAATGGATTGGGAATAGAAAATACCTAAGGTTGATATTAGAGTGTAAGGAATTAGCACATACTATTAAACCATGAATATGTTATTGTGAGAGAAGTAGATCAGATCTTGATCCAGTTTGAAGAACAAAGTTAGGTTCCAGATTTCTCCTGGACGCCCCAGACATTGTATGAATGTGTTCAGTTCCTTCAGCAGTAATCTTGATTTAGCTTAATGAAGTACTGAGCAGTCAAAGCAGGTATTAGATGAGAACTGATAATAATACTGGGTTGTTTAGGAGAAGCTTGAAAAGAGTTCAATAAACACACTGACGTATGTAAAAGCTCTACTTACTCTATTAATACTGATTAATATTTAATATAAAGTCTTTGCTGAAAAAATAAAAGCTTCCTGTCTGAAAAAAACAGCTTCTTTTATACAATTTTGACATAATCATTTCCTTTTAGAAGAAAGATGTGGAAGAGGACTTCACCAGCATGAACAGTGCCCTCTGCTGGACATAGAATAACTAGGTATATACCGTATATATCAGCTCCACTGACCATACAGTAGCTACACTTACAGACTGTAGTTCATCTGATTCTCTGTATACTTTATTAACCTGTTCTTTAATGATCAGGACCACCACAGGACCACCACAGAGCAGATACTATTAGGGAGGTGGGTCATTCTCAGCACTGCAGTGAAACTGATGTGGTGGTGGTGTGTTAGTAGTGTGTGTTGTGCTGGTGTGAGTGGATCAGACACAGCAGTGCTGCTGCTGCTGGAGTGTTTAAACACCTCAGTGTCACTGCTGGACTGAGAATCGTCCACCAACCAAAACTATCCAGACAGCAGTGTCCTGTGGGCGGCGTCCACTGATGAATGTTGTTTCCGTCACTTTCAAAGTAATACTTTTAAGTAGTTTGTAAATATTGAATGTATATATGGACACATTTACATATATTAGTATATACCAGTTTAGCCCCGCCCACTGAGTATTTCAGAGTATTTCAGGCTGGATTGGTTTTTAACAAGGACAGGGTGGCCAATCAGAACGGATCTCAATTACATGTTCCAGCCTTAAAGGCACAGCCTGCTTGAGTCTAGTAGATTGAAATAATGTGGTCATGTGAAAATTCATCCATCTTAGCTTTATCCCGCTAGTCAGGGTCACAGGGGGGCTGTACTAACCGAACTAACCACTACACCACCGTACTGACCACTACACCACCGTACTAACCACTACACCACCGTACTAACCACTACACCACCATACTAACCACTACACCACTTTACTAACCACTACACCACCATACTAACCACTACACCACCGTACTAACTACAACACCACCTTACTAACCACTACACCACCTTACTAACCACTACACCACCTTACTAACCACTACACCACCATACTAACCACTACACCACCATACTAACCACTACACCACCGTACTAACCACTACACCACCGTACTAACCACTACACCACCGTACTGACCACTACATCACCATACTAACCACTACACCACCATACTAACCACTACACCACCATACTAACCACTACACCACCGTACTAACCACTACACCACCGTACTAACCACTACACCACCATACTAACCACTACACCACCGTACTAACCACTACACCACCGTACTAACCACTACACTACCATACAAACCACTACACCACCATACTAACCACTACACCACCATACTGACCACTACATCACCATACTAACCACTACACCACCATACTAACCACTACACCACCATACTAACCACTACACCACCGTACTAACCACTACACCACCATACAAACCACTACACCACCATACTAACCACTACACCACCGTACTAACCACTACACCACCGTACTAACCACTACACCACCGTACTAACCACTACACTACCATACAAACCACTACACCACCATACTAACCACTACACCACCATACTAACCACTACACCACCGTACTAACCACTACACCACCATACTAACCACTACACCACCATACTAACCACTACACCACCATACTAACCACTACACCACCGTACTAACCACTACACCACCGTACTAACCACTACACTACCATACAAACCACTACACCACCATACTAACCACTACACCACCATACTGACCACTACATCACCATACTAACCACTACACCACCATACTAACCACTACACCACCATACTAACCACTACACCACCGTACTAACCACTACACCACCATACAAACCACTACACCACCATACTAACCACTACACCACCATACTAACCACTACACCACCGTACTAACCACTACACCACCGTACTAACCACTACACCACCGTACTAACCACTACACTACCATACAAACCACTACACCACCATACTAACCACTACACCACCATACTAACCACTACACCACCGTACTAACCACTACACCACCGTACTAACCACTACACCACCGTACTAACCACTACACCACCATACTAACCACTACACCACCGTACTAACCACTACACCACCGTACTAACCACTACACCACCATACTGACCACTACACCATCATACTAACCACTACACCACCGTACTAACCACTACACCACCGTACTAACCACTACACCACCATACTGACCACTACACCACCATACTAACCACTACACCACCGTACTAACCACTATACCACCATACTAACCACTACACCACCATACTAACCACTACACCACCATACTAACCACTACATCACCGTACTAACCACTACACCACCGTACTAACCACTACACCACCGTACTGACCACTACACCACCGTACTAACCACTACATCACCGTACTAACCACTACACCACCGTACTAACCACAACACCACCGTACTGACCACTACACCACCATACAAACCACTACACCACCATACTAACCACTACATCACCGTACTAACCACTACACCACCATACTAACCACTACACCACCGTACTAACCACTACACCACCGTACTAACCACTACACCACCGTACTGACCACTACACCACCGTACTAACCACTACACCACCGTACTAACCACAACACCACCGTACTGACCACTACACCACCATACAAACCACTACACCACCATACTTACCACTACATCACCGTACTAACCACTACACTACCATACTAACCACTACACCACCGTACTAACCACTACACCACCGTACTAACCACTACACCACCGTACTGACCACTACACCACCATACTAACCACTACATCACCATACTGACCACTACACCACCATACTAACCACTACACCACCATACTAACCACTACACCACCGTACTAACCACTACACCACCATACAAACCACTACACCACCATACTAACCACTACACCACCATACTAACCACTACACCACCATACTGACCACTACACCACCATACTAACCACTACACCACCATACTAACCACTACACCACCATACTAACCACTACATCACCGTACTAACCACTACACCACCGTACTAACCACTACACCACCGTACTGACCACTACACCACCGTACTAACCACTACATCACCGTACTAACCACTACACCACCGTACTAACCACAACACCACCGTACTGACCACTACACCACCATACAACCTACTACACCACCATACTAACCACTACATCACCGTACTAACCACTACACCACCATACTAACCACTACACCACCGTACTAACCACTACACCACCGTACTAACCACTACACCACCGTACTGACCACTACACCACCGTACTAACCACTACACCACCGTACTAACCACAACACCACCGTACTGACCACTACACCACCATACAAACCACTACACCACCATACTTACCACTACATCACCGTACTAACCACTACACTACCATACTAACCACTACACCACCGTACTAACCACTACACCACCGTACTAACCACTACACCACCGTACTGACCACTACATCACCGTACTAACCACTACACCACCATACTAACCACTACACCACCATACTAACCACTACACCACCATACTAACCACTACACCACCGTACTGACCACTGCACCACCTTACTAACCACTACACCACCGTACTAACCACTACACCACCGTACTAACCACTACACCACCGTACTAACCACTACACCACCACACTAACCACTACACCACCGTACTAACCACTATACCACCGTACTAACCACAACACCACCATACTAACCACTACACCACCGTACTAACCACTACACCACCACACTAACCACTACACCACCGTACTAACCACTATACCACCGTACTAACCACAACACCACCATACTAACCACTACACCACCGTACTGACCACTACACCACCATACTAACCACTACACCACCGTACTGACCACTACACCACCATACTAACCACTACACCACCATACTAACCACTACACCACCGTACTGACCACTACACCACCATACTAACCACTACACCACCATACTAACCACTACACCACCGTACTGACCACTACACCACCGTACTAACCACTACACCACCGTACTGACCACTACACCACCATACTAACCACTACACCACCATACTAACCACTACACCACCGTACTGACCACTACACCACCGTACTAACCACTACACCACCGTACTGACCACTACACCACCGTACTGCCCGTCATGTTGAAATGAAGAATGATAATATGTGAATTGTATGACGGTCCCTCAGGAAAAATATAGAACAATAAAGGGCCTTTATAGCAGCTGCTTGGTGCTCTGGCTCACAAATCATCTCACAATTCGAGTCACGTTACTTTGCATTAACAATAATTAATAACTCACATTAATACTGATTTCAAATCCTTCACAGTATGTTCCGATTTAAAGCCCTTTCTGATCCCCATTTCAAAGCACCAATGAAATCCGTCCGCCTCCTCCGATTGGTCCGCCGGCGGAGCACATACCCACGTCTCCCTAAACCCCTGAACCACAACGACCTCAACTTCCAAAGACTCAGTCAGAGCCTTTAAACAGTTCGAGTGCAGTTTGTAAATCTTCAGAGAGCAGCGTAAGAATGGACCGGTTCATGGGGACCTGGAAACTGACCGCGAGCGACAACTTTGATGAGTACATGAAGGCAGTAGGTAAGACTTGCTTGTGTTTTTAGACGTTGGGTATAGATGGATGGCTAAAGGAATAGTCTGGAGTTTTGCTCTATATCTGCTCTAGATAATAACTTCAACACGTGTCCCTGAAAACTTAGAAAACAACAGAAAAACTTGTGAAACGAAACTCAGAATAGAAGTCAATGGGCAGATGCTGAATTCTATCAGTAAACATTTAAAATATGTGGCTATATAAGGGCAAATTTGGTGAATATACATTTAAAAATGCAAGAATATGTAACACAATTATATAATGTTAAAGTGAAGCAGCTGCCCATTGACTTCTCCTAATAGAATAGAACAGAATCGAATTACTGCATTTGTATTACAGAGTTCAATTCACTTGCCCATTGACTTCTTTCATGAGCAGTTGCTAGTTATATAACTGCATTTGGACTATATAGTCATGTCATCTTGAATACAACTTTTTAATACATGACTATATAACACAAATGCAACAATATAATCATAGAATGTATACATAAAGCCGATGCCTGTTGACTTCTTATTAAGGAAGTCAATGGGCAGCTACTTCAAGGCCACTTTATACTGTTAAATTACTGCATTTGTACTATAGAGTCATGCTCTCTTAAATCTAATAAACACATGTTTAAAAAATATGACTATATAAACACAAATGCAACAATATAGATATAGAATGGGAACATAACACCCATTGCCCATTGACTTCCATTATGAGAAGGTATTTCAAGATCACTTTATATAGTTATGTTACTGCATTTGTACTATAGAGTCATGCCCTCTTAAATCTAATAAACACACACTTAAAATATATGACTATATAAACACAAATGCAACAATATAGATATAGAATGGGAACATAACACCCATTGCCCATTGACTTCCATTATGAGAAGGTATTTCAAGATCACTTTATATAGTTATATTACTGCATTTGTACTATAGAGTCATGCCCTCTTAAATCTAATAAACACACACTTAAAATATATGACTATATAACACAAATGCAACAATATAGTTATAGAATGTATACATAAAGCCGATGCCCATTGACTTCTTATTAAGGAAGTCAATGGGCAGCTACTTTAAGGCCACTTTATACTGTTATATTACTGCATTTGTACTATAGAGTCATGCCCTCTTAAATCTAATAAACACATGCTTAAAATATATGACTATAAAACACAAATGCAATAATATAATCATAGAATGTGAACATAACACAGCTGCCCACTGACTTCCATTATGAGAAGGTACTTCAAGGTCACTTAATATAGTTATATTACTGCATTTGTTCTATAGAGTTATGCCCTCTTAAATCTAGTAAACACACACTTAAAATATATGACTATATAACACAAATGCAACAATATAGTTATAGAATGTGAACATAACACAGCTGCCCATAGACTTCCATTATGAGAATCTACTTCAAGGTAACTTAATATAGTTATAATATAGTTATATATCGTGCCATATCTTACATTTGATGAATATATATTTGAAATACATGACTATATAACACAAATGCAACAATATTATCATAGAATGTAAACATAAAGCTGCTACCCATTGACTTCTTATAGAAGAAGTCAATGGGCAGCTACTCCATGATCACTTTAAATAGTTATATTACTGCATTTGTACTATACGGTCATGCCCTCTTAAATCTAATAAACATACGCTTAAAATATATGATTATATAGCACAAATGCAACAATATAGCCATAGAATGTGAACATAACACAACTTGACTTCTCATAATAGATACCCATTGACCTCTTAGAATAGGTATGCGCTTTGCCATATAGCCATGTTGGTGTTATACAATCACACATTTTGCCAACAAGTTTAATAAATAGGTTAATAAACATCTTATATATCGTCGCTGTCCAATGAGAAACAAAATAATAACTTTACAGGAAAGGCCAAAATAGCCTTTACTTTCAATACAAGTCAATGGAACAAGAAATTTTGATTTTGAAGCATTTCTATTCATTCATCATGGAAATTGTACACAATGTAAATGGCAGCTGTCATGTTCCAATGATGTTGAAAAATGAAAATCAACAAAAATTGAGGTACATGTTTTTCATTTGACAGCGACGATATGTGACTATATATTTATACAATGTCAATTATATAATTGCCTATTGACGTCCATTGTAGTTGAACAACTTTAATGGGCTCAATTCTGACCAAACTTTATTTTCTTAAAGAAAGAAGTCTAAGATTTATAACCACTTGGAACTGTCACTTATTAATAGAAGTCAATGGGCTTTTACTTTATATAGTTAAATTGTTGTGTTCAAGTGATATAGTCATATATCCTAAATTTGATGAGTAAATACATGAAATACATGACAATAAAACGTGAAATGTGATATATATATAACCATAACATGACCAAAAATCAACTGGCCCATAGACTTCCATTATCACTAAACAGTTTTTAAGTCTCAGGAAAGTTTATTTCAGGGAAGATTGTGGAAATGATTGTCTGTGTATGAAGCAGATCAGATTTTAGTCTTTTGTGGCTAACAGCTTAATGCTTCTCTTGTGACTCAGTAATCTACTGAGTGAACTGACTGACTGTGATCCCGCAGGTATTGGCTTTGCCTCCAGGCAAATCGCTAACATGGCCAAGCCAAGCCTGTTATTCAGCGTGGACGATCAGGGGCTCATCTCCATGAAGTCCATGACCACATTCAAGACCGTGGAAATAAAGTTCAAGCTGGACGAGGAATTTGATGAGATCACTGCAGACGACCGGCAGGCGAAGGTTACTGTAATAATATAATGACTACAGTACAAGAAAACGCAACTCCTTAAGAGCTGAGTAACCCTTTAGAACCTCAGCGGCATTCATCGTTCGGCATCCATCAGCATAGAAACTTCAAGGCTGAAATCAGCTTCATATTGGAATTGTAGGTTCCACCTTAAACTGTATTGCTGTCTTCCCTTACAAAAAAGAATTTTATTCAAGTGTGCCATTAGTTTACTTCTTTTAAACTAAAAAATAAGTGAGTATACTTTCAGTTAACTTTTTATGTACTTCTCAGTGATATACTAAACTCAGTTATACTTACGTGTACTTGCGTTATACTGACAAGTATATAGAACAGTCTTAGTATATCTGGCCTAGTATTCTTGTCCTGCACAAAAAGGCATCTAGTACAATACCTGTTTTCGGAAATTTGATTTATAAAGATTTATAAAGATACAAATATGTTTCTTAATCTGAGTATGTCTTGTTAATTTTATGTGGGTCCACTAGTGAGTAAATAAATTTTGTTAAAGTTCTATTTTAAGTAGAAAATACCCTTAAACCTAGTCATATTCTTTAAAGTGTTATAAGTTCACTTAAGGGAAACTTACACGTATACTTTTGAAGATGAATTAACAAACTAGTAAACTAACATTAAACCCCTAAGTTTACTTTTAGTGCAGATGCAGCACAAAAGATGTTAACTAGTTATGTACTTGAAGTTTACTACTCTTACACTTAAAATGTACATAAAGTATACTTTCATAAACTAAAAAGTGGGCCAATTTAATCCCGAGAAGTATCAAAATAGTACATATACAAGTGTACTGCTGGTCCAATGATGTTAGTATAGTAACTACATAAAATATACTTGGAAAATATACTTTAACTTTACTCAGGTTTATTTAATAAAATGAACTTTAAATATACTTATTTTCTGTAAGGGTTATTCTGGCAGCTACAGACTGAGTTCCTCTCTAGAACCACAGAGGAACGTCTTAGAACATTCAGCATCTATCAGCTTAGAAAATAACTGTCCATTCCACCTTAACTGGTGCAGCAGTTGTATTCTGGCAGCTACAGGCTGAGCTCTCCTCCAGGAACCATGTTGGAACATCTTAGAACATGCAGCATCTATCAACATTGAAACTATGAGACTGAAATCAGCTTCTGAATGGTAAAGCAATTATATTCTGGCACCTACAAAATGAATTACCTCTAGAACCAACATGGACCATCTTAGTATTTATCAGTATAGGAACTATGAGGCTCAAATCAGCTTCTTAATGGAATTTTCTGCACCACCTTAAATGGTGCCGCAGTTGTATTCTGACAGCCACAGGCAAAGTTCTCCTCTAGAACCACATCGGAACATCTTAGAACATTCAGCATCTATCAATATGGAATGTACAATGCTGAAATCAGCTATTTAATGGAATTGCCTCTTCCACCTTAAATAGTGCAGCACTTATAATCTAGTCACCTCTTGAACCATGATGGAACGTCTTAGAACGCATGCATAGAAACTTCAAGACTGAAATCAGCTTCTGATTGGAATAGTCTGCACCACCTTAAATGGTGCAACACTTACATGCTGGCACCTACAGGGTTCCGCTCTAGAAACACAGAGGACCATGTTAGAACATCCATCATCTGTCAGCATAGAAAGTAGAAGGCTGGGTTTGGCTTCAAATTGGAATTTCCGTTCCACCTTAAATGGTGCAGCAGGTATAGTCTGACAGCTACAGGCTAAATTCCCCTCTAGAACCATGGTGTAACGTCTTAGAACATCCATCATCCATCAGCATAGACACTTTAAGGCTGAATTCAGCTTCTTATTGGAATTGTCCATTCCACCTTAACTAGTACAGCACTTACATTCTGGTGAGAACAAGCTGAGTTCCTCTCTAGAACCACAGTTGAACATCTTAGAACATCCAACATCAATCCGCTTAGACACTATTAGGCTGGAATTAACTTCTTGCTGGAACTGACTTTTTATTGGAGTTGCACATTTCACCTTAAATGGCGCAGGAGCTATGTTCTGGTGCCTATAGACTGCATTCCTCTTTAGAACCACAGTGGAACATCTTAGAACATCCAACATCAATCCGCTTAGACACTATTAGGCTGGAATTGACTTCTTATTGGAACTGTGCATTCCACCTTAAGTGATGCAGGAGCTATGTTCTGGTGCCTAAAGACTGCATTCCCCTCTAGAACCACAGTGGAACATCTTAGAACATCTAGCATCTCTCAGCAAAGAAAGTATGAGGTTGAACTTTGAGGTTACTTTTGGGAACTGCCCATTCCACTTTAAGTGATGCAGTGTTTGCTGTCTGGCAGCTGTGGGCACCAGAATGCAACCTCTGCAATATTTAAGGTGGAATGAAAGAAATAGCTGGCGAATGAGTTTTTATAGCCTTGTTCTTCTGTTTGTGGATCTTTTGGGCCTACAATGAATAGATAAAGATCTGAAATGAGATGAGTGACCAACAATAAAGCAGAACAGGAGCTGAGTCAGTGCAACGTAATGATGTTAAACCCCCAAATAAAGAATTAAAACGTAAAGTTTAAAGTCTAATATTAGAATTATTGTCATTTATCATGTGATTTTTATTGTACATTGTTGTTCGTTTCAGACGGTTATGAGTCTGGTGGATGGTAAACTGGTTCAGACGCAGTCCTGGGAGGGCAAGAGCACAACAATCGAGAGGGAGATTCAGGATGGGAAACTAATAGCGGTGAGTGGGACTCATGGACCAATAGAAATGATTCAAAATAGCTTGAAAAAATCTGGTTCTATTGACCTACATTGGAAGTAAAGAAGGCTTTTGGTCTCTCCTATGAAGTTTCCATCTTGGCACGTGTTTCTTTAGACAGTGTTGATATATTCACAGTCGATATCTACGATATATATGACGATAGATAACGTTTTAGAACACTATCGGTCAACCGTTCTATAACACTACCAGTCAAACGTTTTAGATCACTACCAGTCAAACGTTTAGATACACTACCAGTCAAACGTTTTAGTACACTACCAGTCAAACGTTTTAGATACACTACCAGTCAAACGTTTTAGATACACTACCAGTCAAATGTTTTAGATACACTACCAGCCAAACGTTTTAGATACACTACCAGTCAAACGTTTTAGTACACTACCAGTCAAACGTTTTAGATACACTACCAGTCAAACGTTTTAGTACACTACCAGACAAACGTTTTAGATACACTACCAGTCAAACGTTTTAGATACACTACCAGCCAAACGTTTTAGATACACTACCAGTCAAACGTTTTAGTACACTACCTGTCAAACGTTTTAGATACACTACCAGTCAAACGTTTTAGTACACTACCAGTCAAACGTTTTAGATACACTACCAGTCAAACGTTTTAGTACACTACCAGTCAAACGTTTTAGTACACTACCAGTCAAACGTTTTAGATACACTACCAGTCAAACATTTTAGATACACTACCAGTCAAACGTTTTAGTACACTACCTGTCAAACGTTTTAGATACACTACCAGTCAAACGTTTTAGTACACTACCTGTCAAACGTTTTAGATACACTACCAGTCAAACGTTTTAGATACACTACCAGTCAAACGTTTTTAGCACACTACCAGTCAAACGTTTTAGTTACACTACCAGTCAAACGTTTTAGATACACTACCAGTCAAATGTTTTAGATACACTACCAGTCAAACGTTTTAGATACACTACCAGTCAAACATTTTAGATACACTACCAGTCAAACGTTTTAGTACACTACCTGTCAAACGTTTTAGATACACTACCAGCCAAACGTTTTAGTACACTACCAGTCAAACGTTTTAGATACACTACCAGTCAAACATTTTAGTACACTACCAGTCAAATGTTTTAGATACACTACCAGTCAAATGTTTTAGATACACTACCAGTCAAACGTTTTAGTACACTACCAGTCAAACGTTTTAGACCACTACCAGTCAAACGTTTTAGATACACTACCAGTCAAACGTTTTAGTACACTACCAGTCAAACGTTTTAGTACACTACCAGTCAAACATTTTAGATACACTACCAGTCAAACGTTTTAGATACACTACCAGTCAAACATTTTAGATACACTACCAGTCAAACGTTTTAGTACACTACCTGTCAAACATTTTAGATACACTACCAGTCAAACGTTTTAGTACACTACCTGTCAAACGTTTTAGATACACTACCAGTCAAATGTTTTAGTTACACTACCAGTCAAACGTTTTAGTACACTACCAGTCAAACGTTTTAGATACACTATCAGTCAAACGTTTTAGTACACTACCAGTCAAACGTTTTAGATACACTACCAGTCAAACGTTTTAGAACACTACCAGTCAAACGTTTTAGATACACTACCAGTCAAACGTTTTAGATACACTACCAGTCAAACATTTTAGTACACTACCAGTCAAACGTTTTAGATACACTACCAGTCAAACATTTTAGATACACTACCAGTCAAATGTTTTAGATACACTACCAGTCAAACGTTTTAGATACACTACCAGTCAAATGTTTTAGATACACTACCAGTCAAACGTTTTAGATACACTACCAGACAAACGTTTTAGATACACTACCAATCAAACGTTTTAGTACACTACCAGTCAAACGTTTTAGTACACTACCAGACAAACGTTTTAGATACACTTCCAGTCAAACGTTTTAGTACACTACCAGTCAAACGTTTTAGATACACTTCCAGTCAAACGTTTTAGAACACTCCTAGTCAAACTTGATGTTTGTGGAGGTGTATCAGCAACCAAACAGATTCGTAATGCTTATCAGTTTGGAAAGGGTTACAGAACCACCTCTAAAGAGTTTGGACTTCACAGTCAGATTGTGCACAATTGGAGGAAACTCAAGACCACCAACAAAGATCAAGGCGTTTTGTAACAGTCTCAAAGGAAGGTCACAAAGGAACCCAGAGAACCTTCTAAGCATCTAAAGTTAATGTTCATGGTTCTACCATCAGGAGAACACTGACCAACAGTGGTGTATATAATAGGGTTGTGAGGAGAAACTCATTAATCTCCAAAAAAACTTTGCTGCTTGTCTGCGGTTGCTGAAGGTCATGCCAACAAACCAGAAGTCCACCGGAAGAATGTTTTGTGGACAGATGAGGCCAAACATTTTGGTTTGAAAGAGAAGAACTATATACCTGAATTGAGCAGTATGTGTAAGGAAGCCCAACTTCATCCCAGAGTTGGAGCTGTTCTGTTCGGAGGAATGGGATAAAATTCCTCCAAGCCGATGTGCTGGAATGTTTAACAGTTACCGTAACTGTAGCTGAATATGTAAATGTAAATGTAAATGTAAATGTAAATGTAAATGTAAATGTTTGGTGTTTGTATTTATCTAGAAATGTGTCATGGATGACGTGGTGGCTGTGAGGACGTACGAGAGAGAAGAGTGAGCCGCTGTCCCGACGCTCTCCAGTCAGACTGCAATTACTCCACTGATCAATACTGTCAAATATGAAACGTGAATCCTGTTGAATTCCGAACACTGCTAAAGAGAAGATGAATAAAAAACAAACAAGCTGGAATTTTGTGTCCATGTGCGTTTTTCCAAACATAAACCAAAATCACTGGTGGGTTTAATAGTTAATAAAATTGTATATTTGTGTTGTAGTCATGGAGACATCTGGTTACTGTCACCACCACTGTAAACACCAGCACCACCACTGTAAGAACTGTCACCACCATTGTAAGAACTTTCACCACCACTGTAAACATCAGCACCACCACTGTAAACAACATCACCACCACTGTAAACAACATCACCACCACTGTAAATATCATCACCACCACTGTAAATATCATCACCACCACTGTAAACAACATCACCACCATTATAAACACCATCACCACCACTGTAAACACCAGCACCACCACTGTAAGAACTTTCACCACCACTGTAAACACCAGCACCACCACTGTAAGAACTTTCACCACCACTGTAAACATCAGCACCACCACTGTAAACAACATCACCACCACTGTAAACCCCAGCACCACCACTGTAAACAACATCACCACCACTGTAAATATCATCACCACCACTGTAAACAACATCACCACCATTATAAACACCATCACCACCACTGTAAACACCAGCACCACCACTGTAAACAACATCACCACCACTGTAAATATCATCACCACCACTGTAAACAACATCACCACCACTATAAACACCATCACCACCACCACTGTAAACACCATCACCACCACTGTAAACACCATCACCACCACTGTAAACAACATCACCATCACTGTAAGAACTGTCACCGCCACTGTAAACATCATCACCACCACTGTAAGAACTGTCACCACCACTGTAAACATCATCACCAACACTGTAAACACCATCCCCACCACTGTAAACAACATCACCACCACTGTAAACCCCATCACCAACACTGTAAACACCATCACCACCACTGTTAACATCACCACCACTGTAAACATCATCACCAACACTGTAAACACCATCCCCACCACTGTAAACATCATCACCAACACTGTAAACACCATCCCCACCACTGTAAACACCATCACCACCACTGTAAACACCATCACCAACACTGTAAACACTATCACCACCACTGTAAACACCATCACCACCACTATAAACACCATCACCACCACTGTAAGAACTGTGACCACCGCTGTAAACACCACCACCACCACTGTAAACACCATCACGTCTACCACCACTGTAAACACCATCACCACTGTAAACACCATTATCACCATGGTAAACATCACCACCACTGTAAACATCATCACCAGCACTGTAAACCCCACACCCACCACTGTAAACACCATCACCACCACTGTAAACACCATCACCATCTCTTTAAACATCACCGCCACTGTAGACCCAGACTCATAACCCAGAGACTCGCAGCCACAACTCACAGACTCACGACTCGAGAACCTTAAGACATGACACAGCCTTGCATTTCAGAGACTTGAGACTCAACTCAGACTCAAACCTCAGAGACGTAACACTTGACTCTCACAGATTCGAGAGTCGGCTCAGGCTCACAAGTCGAGAGTCGAGTCTGACTCGCCACCTCAGAGACGTAAGATTTGACTTAGTCACCTCTTACAGACTTCAGAGTTGGCTTAGACTCAAGACTTGACTCTGACTCGCTTAAAAAAACTAAAGACTTATACCTCAGAGACATAAGATTTGACTCACACTCTCATCTTGGGGACATGACCAGCACAGACATGAGGTTCTGCTACAACAGTGAATATGTTTTAGAAGTTGGATGTCTGGGTTCTAGATGAATTATGGATGCAGTTTGGAAAGTCTGTGGAACTGTTTATAATAATTAATAGTAATAAGCCTCTTGATGGCCCCTAATACTTTTTAAGTGGGTTTATTTTGCCCCAATATGGCAACATTCACTTCTAAAATCAGTCCACAGGCTCTTCCGTTCCTGCACCGGGCAAGAAGTGTGAACGTTTGAATGGCAAGATGTTTGTCGTCCAATAGGAAGCCCAAAAAATAGGTGTCATGTGACCACCTCCCATCTCTTCTCCACATCTATTGAACATGTGAGGGATTAATCCTTCACAGTTCCTTTCAGAATAGCTTCCTGAATTAAAAATCCCATAATTCCTCTCCCCCCCCGGGATTAGTCCTGGTTTGGCAGGCGGTGTGAGAGCTTTGTAAAATTTGACCCTCTAAAGAATGTATGGTCTGCCTCCCCCGCAGCTCTAATCTTAATTTCATGATCAGCTTTAATTACCTCCCAGAGGTTCCTGCTGTTCAACCCACAAGACCTGCTCAGAAGTTTCATATCACTGCTCATAGGATTCATCTCACTTATACATTCAATACAAAGTATTTTAAGAAATTGAACTGACATAAACTTAGTAGTTGAGTAAACACAGTAATACAGAGTAGGTTTGAATTGTAGACACTCAGACGTCTTTACAATGGTGGTGAATGGAACCAGACGTCCACCTCTAAGAGCTCCCTCATAGAAAGTTATTATTACAGTAAATGGTTATAAATACACTGTCTGATGTCTGAGACGCTGTTTATGATAGTTCTGAGAAGATTTTAGCCTTATATTTCATTTGTGGTGGAGGGATACATGCAGGATGCTGTGAGGCCAAATAGGCCAAATAGATTATTTTCTATTTTACCATTACCAACATTCATATAAACACTCAGAAGACACATGTAGGTTCTCTGGTGTATGTGTTGTAGACATGGTGACGTCTGGTTCCCATCACCACCACTGCAAACAACGTCTGAACCGTTTCACACCCAAACCCACTCTAAATGACAGTGGTTTGGTGTTAGACGGTTGATTGTAGACACAAATTTCTTTACAGTGGTGGGGAATGGAACTTCCTCAAGGAAAGTTACTACAGTAAATGGTTATAAATAGACTGTCTGATGTCTGAGACGTTTGTGATAGTTTTATGAAGATATTAGTCTTAAATTCCATTTGTGGTGGAGGGATACATGCAGGGCACTGTGAGCCAAAATAGTCCCCAAAGAAAACATTTTTACCATCAACAACATTCCATATCAACACTCAAAAGACAAGTGTAGGGTCACTGGTGGGTTTGATAGTAAATAAAAGGTGTATATTTGTGTTGTAGACATGGTGACGTCTGGTTACCATCACCACCACTGTAAACAACGTCTGAACCATTTCATATATGATGGATGGACCAATAAAAATACTCCAAAATAACTTCAAACAAAATTCTGGTTAGACTTATTTATACTTATTTAGTCCATCCATCCATTATCTTCCGTTTTATCCCACTAAGGGGGGTGGCGGGGTGTGTTGCTGGAGCCAATCCCAGTATTATTGGTCGAAGGCGTGGCAACCCACTCAAGGATGGGAAGAATGGCCCGGACCGGGAATCCAACCCAGACCACCTTGCTGTGAGGAGACACTAACCACTATGTACCGACTATATATAACTGCCTATATAATATACTGTATTATATATAACTGCCTTTTATATCCTATATTATAAATAACTGCCTTTTATATCCAATATTATAAATAACTGCCAATATTATATCCTATTTTATATTTAACTGCCTATATTATATCCTATATTATATACAACTGCCTATATTATATTTAACTGCCTATATTATATCCTATATTATATATAACTGCCTATATTATATCCTATATGATATATAACTGCCTATATTATATCCTATATTATATAACACTGCCTATATTATATCCTATATTATATATAATTGCCTATATTATATCCTATATTATATAACACTGCCTATATTATATCCTATATTATATATAATTGCCTATATTATATCCTATATTATATCCTATATTATATATAACTGCCTATATTATATCCTATATTATATATAATTGCCTATATTATATCCTATATGATATATAACTGCCTATATTATATCCTATATTATATAATACTGCCTATATTATATCCTATATTATATATAACTGTCTATATTATATCCTATATTATATATAATTACCTATATTATATCCTATATTATATATAACTGCCTATATTATATCCTATATTATATATAATTGCCTATATTATATCTTATATTATATCCTATATTATATATAAATGCTTATATATAAGTCATATATTAAATATAACTGCTTATTTTATATCTTATATTATATATAACTGCCTATATTATATCCTATATTATATATAATTGCCGATATTATATCCTATATTATATATAACTGCCTATATTATATCCTATATGATATATAACTGCCTATATTATATCCTATATTATATATAACTGCCTATATTATATCCTATATGATATATAACTCAATATATACTCTATATATAAGTCATATATATAGAAATAGTTCATATGACTGTAATAAAGGCCGTTTGGAAAGTTAATAATGGGCAGAGTGAGCGAGTATTGAGAGAAGTGTAGAGTGCTTCATGCTCAGATCTCCTTAATCTGATCTGCATTGCAGAAACATCTGACTTATGCAGAGGGCAGCTTTAACTTGGGTGCTGCGTAAGTCTATATGAAGGGTGGGGTTTACAGCTTTTGTCCGTGGGTGGTCCGCACAGGGAACAGAAAGAGAGCGCAGATTAATGAAAAGCTACTCAGACCTTACTAAGCACAAAGCACTCCTACGTTCTATATAACCCGACATGACCGAAGTGCTGAAACATGGTGTTCAACAGAACTGGCAGGTCTTTACCTGAAGAACCACAGAACACCTTCCATAAAAGAACTTATTTGGAACTGAATTTTGAAAGAAGAAGCTGCATCTGTAGGTCAGTATGTGTGTGGATTAGAGGTTGGGGATCTGCTCTGAGTTAGTAGAGGCAGTTTGGAGGCTGTAGATTGAACTAAACTGTAATGTTTGGGTTCGGCCAAAAATGAATGGGATCCTGTGGGAGGAACGAGGGATGATTAAACGACATGTAGAGGAGTGCAGGTCAGTATGTATGTGCATTAGTGTTTGAGGGTCTGTTCTGAGCGAGTACAGGCAGTTTGGAGGCTGTAGGTTAAATGAAACCATGAGGTTTGGGTGTGACTGAAAATGAATGGGACTCTATGGGGAAAAAGAGGGATGGAAATAAACAACAAACAGACGAGTGCAGGTTGGACCAACACTGCAGTCGTGGTCGGGGGTCCGCCCTGAGTTAGTGTATGTAAAACGGTTTCTGTGGGTCAAGGAGAAGTTCAGTAGATTGGTGTGCCCGTTTCCATCCTATTCATTCTCTATGGGAAAAAATTACAGAAAAAATCTGTAGTTTATGCATCCAATCAGAAAGCTGTATTCAAGCCAGAATCACACAATCAGACTGGACACTCTGGTTGATATGAGTTGATATCTTGAAGACTGTGGTTTACAGACTGAACTGTGACTCAAACTTGCATCTCTGAGACTCGAGACTCAATTTGGACTCGCACTTTAAAGACTCGAGACTTGACTCAGACTTCAGAGCCTTACAATTTAACTCTTTTAATTTAAACTTAGACATGCATTTCAGAGATTTAAGGCTCGACTCAGATTCATACCTCAGACATGTAAGATTTGACTCAGACTCAGTCCTCACAGGCTCGAGAGTCGACTCAGACTCAGACTCATACTCATACCTTAGAAACGTAACATTTGAGAAATGTAATATCTGTGAGATTTAAGTTTCAACTCAGAGACTCACCCCTCAGAGACCTGAGACTCGACTCTGACTTGCCACCTCAGAGACTCAAGATTCAACTCAAACTCACCCCTCAGAAACTCAAGACCTGACTGAGACTCACACCCCAGACACTAAAAACTCAAACTTGCACCTTAGAGACTCAAGACTTGAACTCACACCTCACCACTTGGGACTCGACTCTGACTTGCCACCTCAGAGACTCAAGATTCAACTCAACCCTCAGAGTTTGGGGCCCGAGACTCGACTCTGACTTGCCACCTCAGAGACTCAAGATTCAACTGAGACTCGCCCCTTAGAGACTCGAGACTCAACTCTGACTTGCCACCTCAGAGACTCAAGATTCAACTGAGACTCGCCCCTCAGAGACTCAAGACTCGACTCTGATTTGCCACCTCAGAGACTCAAGATTCAACTGAGACTCGCCCCTCAGAGACTCGAGACTGGACTCTGACTTGCCACCTCCGAGACTCAAGATTCAACTGATACTCGCCCCTCAGAGACTCGAGACTGGACTCTGACTTGCCACCTCCGAGACTCAAGATTCAACTCCCCCTCGGAGACTCGAGACCCGAGACTTGACTCTGACTTGCACCTCAGAAACTAAATATTCAGTCTTGCACCTCAGAGACTCTCAGACTCTAGACTCAGACTCTCATCTGGGAGACGTGTCCTGACTCAGACCGCCAGTGACTTTTCAATCTGTGTCAAATAACAAGGACATAAGACGAAATGATGATTGGAGCCATAAAAATGATCTGAAACCGCTTGGAATAAAATCTTAATAAATTTAAGGACTTTTCTTTCTGAACTCTTTATTGTGTTCTATAAGTTGGATGTTTGGGTTTATGGCCTTCTGTAGCAAGCTGTCCAGTAACTGGGTCCACTTTCTGCACCTGTGCCCACACCTCAGCCCTGCACTGCCACCTAGCGTGTCTCTAAGCCAACTACACAATGACTAATGGGCTGATTTGTACTGCAACACTAACAGTACAGTAGCTTTTCTATGACTGCGCTGGTCTCCTGTATTAACACTGTCTATAATGTATTAAAGGGGAATGCCACCCTTCTTTTAAAATCATTCAGATTTTTTTCGGACCACTACACCACTGTGCTAACCACTACACCACCGTACTAACCACTACATCACCGTACTAACCACTGCACCACCATACTAACCACTACACCACCATCTTAACCACTACACCACCATACTAACCACTACACCATCGTACTAACCACTACACCACCATACTAACTACTACAGCACCATACTAACCACTACACCACCATACTAACTACTACACCACCATACTAACCACTACACCACCATACTAACAACTACACCACTGTACTAACCACTACACCACCATACTGACCACTACACCACCGTACTAACCACTACACCACCATACTAACCACTACACCACCATACTATCCACTACACCACCGTACTAACCACTACACTACCATACTATCCACTACACCACCGTACTAACCACTACACCACCATACTAACCACTACACCACCATACTATCCACTACACCATCGTACTAACCACTACACCACCGTACTAACCACTACACCACCGTACTAACCACTACACCACCATACTAACTACTACACCACCATACTATCCACTACACCATCGTACTAACCACTACACCACCGTACTAACCACTACACCACCGTACTAACCACTACACCACTATACTAACCACTACACCACCGTACTAACCACTACACCACCGTACTAAGCACTACACCACCGTACTAACCACTACACCACTATACTAACCACTACACCACCGTACTAACCACTACACCACTATACTAACCACTACACCATCGTACTAACCACTACACCACCGTACTAACCACTACACCACCGTACTAACCACTACACCACTATACTAACCACTACACCACCGTACTAACCACTACACCACCATACTAACCACTACACCACCATACTATCCACTACACCATCGTACTAACCACTACACCACCGTACTAACCACTACACCACCGTACTAACCACTACACCACCATACTAACTACTACACCACCATACTATCCACTACACCATCGTACTAACCACTACACCACCGTACTAACCACTACACCACCGTACTAACCACTACACCACTATACTAACCACTACACCACCGTACTAACCACTACACCACCGTACTAACCACTACACCACCGTACTAACCACTACACCACCATACTAACTACTACACCACCATACTAACTACTACACCACCATACTATCCACTACACCACCATACTAACCACTACACCACCATACTAACCACTACACCACCATACTAACCACTACACCACCTTACTAACCACTACACCACCTTACTAACCACTACAGCAGTCTTCACTGCTGGTTTTGATAGTAAATAAAATTGTATTTGTGTTGTAGACATAGAACAGAAGAAACGTTGCCCACATGCTGCCAAAGAGTCAGACAGGTCTAGCAAGTATAAGTTTACTGCAATAAATAGAGCAAAACATTTTAGACCGAGCCAACATTCCAGCTTCTTCGTAGCAGTAGAGCTTCAGTGCCCAAGATATGGCAACTATACTATGCACGGATTCCTAATAACAACAGATTTCTTTCTGGATTTTTTTTATATGTATATATATATTATGACCACCTCATTGTATCCACACTCATAGTCCATTAAATCAGCTCCACTGTTCATCTGATTCTCTGTATACTTTATTACTCTGTTCTTTAATGATCAGGACCCCCACAGGACCACCACAGAGCAGATACTATTAGAATGGTGGGTCATTCTCAGCACTGCAGTGACACTGACATGGTAGTGGTGTGTTAGTAGTATATGTTGTGCTGGTGTGAGTGGATCAGACACAGCAGTTGCTGCTGCTGAAGTGTTTAAACACCTCAGTGTCACTGCTGGACTGAGAATCGTCCACCAACCAAAACTATCCAGACAGCAGTGTCCTGTGAGCGGCGTCCTGTGTCCACTGATGAAGAACTAGAGGAACACAAACTGTGCAGCAGCAGATGAGCTACTGTCTCTGACTTTACATCTACAAGGTGGACCAGCAAGTAGTAGGAGTGTGTGATCCACTCACACCAGCACCAGTCAGTGTCAACTTCGGTGCTGGGAATGATCCCCCACCTAAATAGAGGCTGCTTTGTGGTGGTCCTGTGGGGGTCCTGATCATTAAAGAACAGGGTAATAAAGTATACAGAGAATCAGATGAACTACAGTATGAGAGTGCAGATTGAAGCGAGCAGGGACTTTTATTTTGAACGCAGCGTTAAATCATAGAAGCAAACATCGCGCTTGATGGCAGCTTCAGCTCGCTGTGAGCGCGTTTACAACAAAGAAGAGAGAAGACTGATTTTTTTTTCTGGGTTTGTTTTGTTTTGTTTGGAAGTAAAACAGCCTGAAAATTACGACCACCAGACTTTCCCCACTTCGGCAGGACGAGGGGATCAACACCCACATAACCGTTTCAGCTGTTCTCGTCTGGTAATCATGCTTTTTATTACAACATGCATTATTTTTATGATTATTATCGAAAGTGTTAATTTTCTCTGCACTGCAGCTCTTTTAGGTTCAGCGCATAGCTAACACAGATATATGTTAATTTCACTAATTTATAATTCCATAAAGCGGAGCGTCTTCTGCTGGAGTGACAGCAGCAGAAAATAAATAATATCAGCTGATATTAATATCGGGGTTAGTAAACCAGGTAAAAGAGCCTGTTTGGCTGTCAATAATTTTTTTATAATTTTATTTTAATTTAAATCATTTTTTTCGGCTGGATAAATAGGTCGTAGCCTGGAAAAAAATATTACACAAAATAGGTAAACATTTTTTTTTGTTTTTTTTTTTAAGGTATTTTGCTTAGTAATGCTAGCTGGGCTTCGCATAAAAAGCCAATAAATCCCATAAAAATAAAAAATAAAATCTAATATTACTATCCAAAACTACGCGAACTTGTTTTTGTTTACCCACCTGAAGGTAAGCTAGTTAGTTACGTTAGCACGCTGGCTAACGTCATTAGCTTATTAGCCAGATAAACAAGTCGATATTAAATATATATCAGTGTTAAAATGAGACAGTGTGTGTCGAGGGAGGTGGATAAGTGCCTTAACTCGAAGTGTACGTGGTGATAAAGGATTTAACCGTGTCGTTTTGGGCGTTTTGGGCCATGTTTTGAACGCGTCGGTCTGCAAATGCAGGCTGAAGTTGGCTTCTTAGTCGAACGGTTCAGTTCCACCTTAAATGCTGCAGCAGTTACATCCTTCAGCATTTAAGGTGGAACGGACCGTTCGACTAAGAAGCCAACTTCAGCTGCTTTCCAGCCCCTGTATTAAACAGCAGCTTGAGCTATAATTGTTGATTGTGAAATATAATCACTGTCCGTGCTCATAGGTGAGGTGTGGCTGTCCAGCAAGGTGTAAACAGACTCCAGGCTTCTTCTAGGAAACAGACCTGTAGCTGTAAACAGCTGAGAGGAGGAAGACAGCCATTGTTTCACCCTCACAATGCAATGCAAGGGGTCTTCATGCTGCAAGAACACTGAAGATCTTCCATCAGATCATCATCATCATATCAGCGTGTACTATTAGAATAGCTGGACATGCAGAGATTCTGATTATTTGTCTAATTATTTGTCCATCTAATAAAAAGCAGGGCATGAGGAGGCCATCATAGCACTGTTCAGCCTGGTCCACTGAAAATATTACTTTAAAATCAGAGCAGAGCAACACACAGCTGGGCTTCTGCCTATAGTTGAAGCCATGGGTCCTGTTATTAACAAGTTATTACGTTTGATAGTATTAGTGATACAGTATCAATCCTCACAGTTTTGTTTATTAATTATTGGTTTATCAGGGCCGCCTGGCATTACTGCTACTGCTAATTCCATCTCTGTCCTATAAGTACTTTAAGCTCATTGCTGGATCCAACTTTTTCAATGTACATGCAGTAAGCAAGTTGCTGATTGGATGATGGCAGGTGGTTTGTATATCTAGTTCCATTAAGAGAGGCTCCGCCCACTTGACTGCCTGGAACCCAAAAGCCGCAGATGAGGCAACAAAGCGAAAACATTACGTGGCGGACCAAATAGTTAAACAACCTAACTATGTATTGAAATGCTGTGACCCTGACCCACGATTAGGAAGGTCATAACGGAACGCTCCCTGAAGTGGGAAAACGCTACGTCTGTGAAGCTCAGCTTCTAGCTTTTCTTCTAAAACATGGTTTGTTGGTTCTCTGTGGAAGATGATTGTAATTGTGTTTCAATGTAAATTAAGTGATTTGTGCTGAATACTTAGATTGAAGTGGCTCAACAATGTGTAGATTGGTGTTGAAAGTGGATCGTTTTGAGTTGTGTTTAAACCCCCAAACACTAGATAGCAGTGTTGTAATCTGTTCTCAGACATGAGACTCTTCCACTCCAGTATAGACAAGTAGCGTAAGGGCGAGCCACTACCATTAGCACTGGCAAACCTCTGCAGTCAGGGATTGTTATAGACTCTGTTTACACTTGGTCACTTCTTTTGACCAGTATCTGATTTGTATCCTAATAAGAGTTTAGTCACATTCATTTTGGAGACAAATTGGAGTTTGGGTTGTACTGGCTGGGGTTTAGGGTTGTACTGGTAGAAGTTTTGGTTGTAGTAGAAGGAGTTTGCATTGTACTAGAAGAAGGTTTGGGTTGTACTTGGAGGGCTTTAGTTGTACTAGGAGTTTGGGTTGTACTGGCAGCGAATTAGGGTTGTACTGGTAGAAGTTTTGGTTGTAGTAGAAGGAGTTTGCGTTGTACTAGGAGAAGGTTTGGGTTGTACTGGGAGGGCTTTAGTTGTACTAGGAGAAGGTTTGGGTTGTACTTGGAGGGCTTTAGTTGTACTAGGAGTTTGGGTTGTACTGGCAGCGAATTAGGGTTGTACTGGTAGAAGTTTTGGTTGTAGTAGAAGGAGTTTGCGTTGTACTAGGAGAAGGTTTGGGTTGTACTGGGAGGGCTTTAGTTGTACTAGGAGAAAGTTTGGGTTGTACTTGGAGGGCTTTAGTTGTACTAGGAGTTTGGGTTGTACTGGCAGCGAATTAGGGTTGTACTGGTAGAAGTTTTGGTTGTAGTAGAAGGAGTTTGCGTTGTACTAGGAGAAGGTTTGGGTTGTACTGGGAGGGCTTTAGTTGTACTAGGAGGAGTTTGGGTTGTACTTGGAGGGCTTTAGTTGTACTAGGAGTTTGGGTTGTACTGGCAGGGGTTTAGGGTTGTACTGGTAGAAGTTTAGGTTGTAGTAGAAGGAGTTTGGGTTATACTAGAAGAAGGTTTGGCTGTACCGGGAAGGGTTTGGGTTGTACTGGCAGGGGTTTAGGGTTGTACTGGTAGAAGTTTAGGTTGTAGTAGAAGGAGTTTGGGTTATACTAGAAGAAGGTTTGGCTGTACCGGGAAGGGTTTGGGTTGTACTGGGAGGGCTTTAGTTGTACTAGGAGGGATTCGGGTTGTACTGGTAGAAGTTTTGGTTGTAGTAGAAGGAGTTTGGATTGTACTGGGAAGGGTTTGAGTTGTACTAGGAGGGGTTTGAGTTTTACCAGGAAGGATTTGGGTTGTGCTGGTAGAAGTTTTGATTGATCTGGTAGAAGTTTTGTTTGTACTGGGAGGGGTTTGGGTTGTATTGGGATTTGAGCTGTGTAATGTGTCTTGAAGAGACATAGTTGTGTACACTGCTAAAAAGTGGCTCCAATGCTTCTCAGACGTCCTGAAGTGGTTATTATTATTATTGTTATTATTATTGTTATTATTATTGTTATGTGATGCTACAGGTGCTTTCTCTCTTTCTATATCGTTAGTCTAATTTGCCTGATGTATTCTTTTTTCTGCAGAGCATTTGTTCTGCTTGTTTGTTTCGTTCCATGTTTTTCTGTAAATACTACGCAGGAAGAGCGCTGTAGCAAGTCCAGGAATGGTTTTGTTCCAGGCTGTCCTGCGTACGACTGTGATGCAGCCCGTCGGGTGAATCGCACACATCATCTGACGCGTCCCCTCAGGTGCCCGTGTAGACAGATGGCGTGAGTGTGGGGGGGTATAACTGTGGGCCGCTGATTCCTGCCCTCCACACAGCCTGCTCGCAGTGGGTCGATGGGGCTGGCAGAGCGAGCCGGAAGCCCCCGGTGTTTCTGGAGGAAGACGTGTGGAGAATGAGTCAGGTTGTGCTGGTAGAAATCACACTAGCCTTCAGCAGCGCTGATACCGAATGTATAGGCTTGATAATTCATAATGCCTCAGTCTTAAGTTTGATTTTACTGCTGGAGGTGGGAAATATGATGGGGTGTTAACATTACTGCACTAGAGGGCGCTCCTGAGTGTAAAGTGATTGACTTGGTGCCAAATCATAGCAGTGATGCAAACCTGTCGTTGCTCAGTAGCAGTATTGGTGATCTGTTAATAATCAGTAGCATTAATGGCAAGCTGTCAGCGCTCAATAGCAGTAATATGGACCTATCAGCGCTCAGTAGCAGTAATATGGACCTATCAGTGCTCAGTAGCAGTAATATGGACCTATCAGCGCTCAGTAGCAGTAATGTGGACCTATCAGCGCTCAGTAGCAGTAATATGGACCTATCAGCGCTCAGTAGCAGTAATGTGGACCTATCAGCGCTCAGTAGCAGTAATGCGAACCTATCAGCGCTCAGTAGCAGTAATGCGAACCTATCAGTGCTCAGTAGCAGTAATGTGGACCTATCAGTGCTCCGTAGCAGTAATGCGAACCTATCAGTGCTCAGTAGCAGTAATGCGAACCTATCAGTGCTCAGTAGCAGTAATGCGGACCTATCAGCGCTCAGTAGCAGTAATGTGGACCTATCAGCGCTCAGTAGCAGTAATGCGAACCTATCAGTGCTCAGTAGCAGTAATGTGGACCTATCAGTGCTCAGTAGCAGTAATGTGGACCTATCAGCGCTCAGTAGCAGTAATGTGGACCTATCAGCGCTCAGTAGCAGTAATGCGAACCTATCAGCGCTCAGTAGCAGTAATGTGGACCTATCAGCGCTCAGTAGCAGTAATGCGAACCTATCAGTGCTCGGTAGCAGTAATGCGAACCTATCAGTGCTCGGTAGCAGTAATGCGGACCTATCAGCGCTCAGTAGCAGTAATGTGGACCTATCAGCGCTCAGTAGCAGTAATGTGGACCTATCAGCGCTCGGTAGCAGTAATGCGGACCTATCAGCGCTCGGTAGCAGTAATGCGGACCTATCAGCGCTCGGTAGCAGTAATGTGGACCTATCAGCGCTCGGTAGCAGTAATGTGGACCTATCAGCGCTCGGTAGCAGTAATGCGGACCTATCAGCGCTCGGTAGCAGTAATGCGGACCTATCAGTGCTCAGTAGCAGTAATGCGAACCTATCAGTGCTCAGTAGCAGTAATGCGGACCTATCAGTGCTCAGTAGCAGTAATGCGAACCTATCAGCGCTCGGTAGCAGTAATGTGGACCTATCAGTGCTCAGTAGCAGTAATGCGAACCTATCAGCGCTCGGTAGCAGTAATGTGGACCTATCAGCGCTCGGTAGCAGTAATGCGGACCTATCAGTGCTCAGTAGCAGTAATGTGGACCTATCAGCGCTCGGTAGCAGTAATGCGGACCTATCAGTGCTCAGTAGCAGTAATGTGGACCTATCAGTGCTCGGTAGCAGTAATACTGACCTATCAGTGCTCAGTAGCAGTAATGCGGACCTATCAGCGCTCGGTAGCAGTAATGTGGACCTATCAGCGCTCGGTAGCAGTAATGCAGACCTATCAGTGCTCGGTAGCAGTAATGCGAACCTATCAGTGCTCGGTAGCAGTAATGCGGACCTATCAGCGCTCGATAGCAGTAATGTGGACCTATCAGCGCTCGGTAGCAGTAATGCTGACCTATCAGCGCTCAGTAGCAGTAATGCGAACCTATCAGCGCTCGGTAGCAGTAATGTGGACCTATCAGCGCTCGGTAGCAGTAATGCGGACCTATCAGCGCTCGGTAGCAGTAATGCGGACCTATCAGTGCTCAGTAGCAGTAATGTGGACCTATCAGTGCTCAGTAGCAGTAATGTGGACCTATCAGTGCTCAGTGGCAGTAATGCGAATCTATCAGTGCTCGGTAGCAGTAATGCGGACCTATCAGCGCTCGGTAGCAGTAATGCGGACCTATCAGCGCTCAGTAGCAGTAATGCTGACCTATCAGCGCTCAGTAGCAGTAATGCGAACCTATCAGTGCTCAGTAGCAGTAATGTGGACCTATCAGTGCTCAGTAGCAGTAATGCGAACCTATCAGTGCTCGGTAGCAGTAATGCGGACCTATCAGCGCTCAGTAGCAGTAATGCGGACCTATCAGCGCTCGGTAGCAGTAATGCGGACCTATCAGCGCTCAGTAGCAGTAATGCGGACCTATCAGCGCTCAGTAGCAGTAATGTGGACCTATCAGCGCTTGGTAGCAGTAATGCTGACCTATCAGTGCTCAGTAGCAGTAGTGCCAAGCAATCAGCACTTGGTAGCAGTAACGGTAACTAATCGGCACTCTGTAGCAGTAATGCTAACCAACCAGCACTCAGTAATAGTAATGCTAAACTGTCAGCACTCAGTAGCAGTAATGCGGACCTATCAGTGTTCAGTAGCAGTAATGCAGACCTATCAGCGCTCGGTAGCAGTAACGGTAACCAACCAGCACTCAGTAATAGTAATGCTAAACCGGTCAGCACTCAGTAGCATTAATGCTAAGCAGTTATCACTTAGTAATGCTAATTAATCCGCTCTCAGTAACAGTAATGTTTAATTTGAACAAAGTGATGTAAATGTATAAATTGATTTGTTTATGTCGTACGTGTTGAAGTCGTGAGTTTGCTGCGCTCGTTTGGTGCGCGCTGTGCGCCGGGCCGCTTTAAGGTCCCCGTGTTTCCGCGTGGAGACGCTAATGTAAACAGTGGCTCTAAAAACAGCACTTTTCTCCCACAAGTAGACAAAAATGCATCAAGTAGGACAGGCTTGGCATCTGCTGGTGTCAGGCCCCTCATGTGGCTGCACATGTGACTTTGTTTTGTGAACACACTGCTGGACCACAGCGTTAACTCTTCAGACTTAGCGGAGCCCAGCCTAGCCTGCTAACAATGTCTGCTCAGACTGTAGGCCTCGTGCGCTCAGGTGTTTCACCGGGCTGCGGCCGGCGAGGCTGGAACGGAGGCTGGAAAGCTGTTTCTCAGTAGGATTTAGGAATTCTTTGACTGATCTGGCTCTGGTATGCACTTGGCAGACAACATTTTAGCCGTGTGAGGAAAGTACAGGCTAATCAGAGCTGTGTGCTTGAAGCTAGGACTGCCACATTTACTCAATTACATTGAATTCTAAGCCTGATAAATGCACATATATGCACATATTTGATGTTTTTAACACTCAGTGCTCCTCCTAGTTCACCTCTAATTCTTGATTTGTTATTTCTAATATCTTTTTGTATTGTTTTCTGATTCTCAGTTGAACATCCGCAGGATTCTCAGTGGCTAATGCACTGAAAATAGAGATGGTTTTTCTTTCTGTTGTAATAAAATCTGATATCTCTTTTTTTTTATATGTTTATTCAGGAGCTACATCATGGCAGCTTTCTGCAGGTCTACAGGCTAAACTAGCGCTATCGTTAGCGTAGCGCTGGGGGTGCTGAGAGATGGGGAACACGGCGACCAAGTTCCGCAAAGCTCTGATCAATGGCGACGAGGTTCTAGCGTACCAGCTGTACGAGGGAAACCCGCAGTTCAAGGAGTCTCTGGACCCCAACACCTCGTACGGGGAGCCTTACCAACACAACACCCCGCTACACTACGCCGCTAGACATGCCATGACTCGCATTCTCAGGTAAAACTATCATGGTGCGCCATCACTGCTGCTCAGACTGGGTTGCCAGATTGCTTCAGTAGTAGTAGAATGTTCAAAACTCCCCAAAATGCTTGGAAGAAAATAACTAAAGGTACAAGAGATACCACCTTGTATCTACACACACTGTCCAGTTTATCAGCTCCACTGACCATATAGGAGCTACACTATAGGAGTGTCCACTGTCTGTCCACTCTATTAGACACTCCTACTACTTGCTGGTTCAACTAGTAGATGTAAAGTCAGTCTGATAATCCGTTAATTATCCGACTAATAGCTCAATCGGAATAGAATACGTCCATGTATACACCTCAGTCCCAATAGACTAGTCCGATTGAGGTTGTTCCGATTACAATTTCTATCCGATTGAATAATCTGTTTAATAAAAGAATAATAGCCACGTAAACGCCTGTATCCGATTACATTCCCAATCGGAACGTTTAAATACGTTGGGCACATGTACTGTAGTGTCATAGAGGACGTTTCAACATGGCGGGAGGTAGAAACTGGTCTTGAATAGACAAAGTTCATGATTCAAAGCTTAAAAGATTTAAAATAGTTAGCAGGATGGACGGCTGTAAAGCAATAACGATCTGTTCAGACGAGAATATGAGGAAATGAGCGACGGTGGGTTTCCACGAACTATAGAGCAAATTAAAAAGAAGAGTTTCTCAGATCGGATTTTACAAAGCTAAAAAGCAGAACGGTGAAATCCGTCCCTCTTTCCCGTTTACTAAATTATGGATGAAGTCGCAGGAGATGGACTCCTCGCTAACGCGGATGAAAACGGTGTTGCAGGACGTGACGTCTTCCTCTCGGCCTTCTTTAATAAGTATGTGAAATATGTTCTCCTGACTCCGCCACAGTTTTAAAGCAGTTAAAAACACGAGCGCGATAACCGGAAACTCAGGTTACCGTAGATCTGCTGGTCGCACTCTGACAGACCTCGCCTGATGCTTGTTGTCATGGTAACACTAACACCAAGACATACTCTACGCATGCGTGTAATTTGCATGTAAACCGAGATTTTTATCAGAGTTACCTCATAGAATCAGAATTAATTCAATAGGATTGGAGAAAATCTCTGCATGTAAACATAGCCAGTAGACACAGGACGCCGCCCACAGGACACTGCTGTCTGGATAGTTTTGGTTGGTGGACGATTCTCAGTCCAGCAGTGACACTGAGGTGTTTAAGCACTCCAGCAGCAGCCGTACTGCCTGTGTCTGATCCACTCACACCAGCACAACACACTACTTACACACCCCCACCATGTCAGTGTCACTGCAGTGCTGAGAATGACCCACCTCCCTAATAGTATCTGCTCTGTGGTGGTCCTGTGGGGGTCCTGATCATTAAAGAACAGAGTAATAAAGTATACAGAGAATCAGAAAAAGAAAAATACTGTCTCTTAAGTTTAGATAACTTTGATCGCTAACGCAGCGGCCAACCGTGCTATACATGTACATGTTCTGCTGCCCCCGTTAGGTAAAAAGGAAAACTGCACTCGTATTCTTACGAGTGATGACGCTGGCTAATTGAAATCTGTCTGCGGGCCCAGGGCCGGACTTTGGACACCCCTGGAATAGCCAAATATGGATATGCATGTTTTTCTTTGTATATCATTCATAGGAAAATTTATTTAGTGATTAGTTTTCTAGTTTTCCACCTGTTGCTGTGTTTACAGTGGTGTGTTCCAAGTTTCAAGTTTCAAGTTTATTTATCTTTTGCACATCTTGGCAGGACATACATGCATTGGAATTCTTGTGGTTCAGATAATAACTCTACAGCAGGGCAGCATTATATATATATATATATATATATATATATATATATATATATATATATATATATATATATATATATATATATATATATACACTACCGCTCAAAAGTTTAGAATCACTTTAGAATTTCATTTCATGCAATTTTCATGCAATTCACAAACAATATTGTCCATTTCACAATGAATGTAAGTGTATCAGATGATTTTTAAAGAATAAAAATGTTTGTATTAAAGTCTATTATATATATATAGTCCTATTATCAGTAATTCTCAGTCCTCTGTCTAAATCTCCTGGTACGGCCACCAATCCAAGTTAAGGATGTTATTGGACTAATTGGTTGTTAGGACACTCTTGATCAATTGTGATCACAGCTGAAAAACATTCTACTAATAAGTGAGTATAAAAGGGAACAACATTCTAGGTTAGTTTAGTATCTGAAGATCAGCAGTTGATGGCTTGCTGACCGACTCAAAATGACCAGAAAGAAACAACTTTCTTTAGAGACCCGTCAGTCCATTGTTGTGTTAATGAAGAAGATACTCCATTAAAACAAGAACATTTCACTGTGATCCCAAACTTTTGAGCGGTAGTGTATATAGAAACCTTGCATAGGTAGGTTATCTTAGAAGATAAATATATAAATATATTAAATATATTGTCCTTACTAAATGTGTTGTACCAGGCATTCACTCTAATCACTTTGATCCACCATAATCTTCATTAATCTACTGCTTTATTGTATCAGGGTCTCAAACTTCCTGTGGAATCCTTTTAATTTTGGGTTTTAAATTCTCTTATTTTGGCGTTTGCAAGGACAGAAACGCAAACTTCAGTTCTGTCTTCTTCTGTTCACCGTCTCCGCCCGTCCCTCGCAGGTCCTTCCTCTTCAGCAAGGACGGAAACCCCAACAAGCGCAACGTACACAATGAGACGGCGCTGCATGTGCTGTGCATGGGGCCACACATCCTGCTGCCAGAGGGGGCGCTGCAGCCCCGCCTGGCCCGGCCGTACGAGGACGAGCGCCGGCGGGCCGACTGCCTCCAGATGATCCTCAAGTGGACCGGCGCCAAGCTGGACCGCGGCGAGTACGAGAGCGCCGACGTCAACGCCACAGACAACAAGAAGAACACGCCACTGCACTACGCTGCCGCCTCAGGGATGAAGACCTGCGTGGAGGTGGGCTTCCGTTTTATATACGCACCTCCGGAAATTTTCCATCTCAGTCTCCATCATGTGTATCCGTAGCCCAAAGCTAGTCCTGCCTTAAACTTACCAGCCAGGTGTAAGTGGTTAGCTGGTTAAACCAGAACCCAGCTCAGTATTGAAGTTAAATATAGATATTTACTGTACACATAACTTCCCAAATTTCCTCCCTTCTTCAAACGTCCACACTTCCTAAACATCCCCACTTTCCGAATACCCCAATTTCCTCAAAATATCACAAATACCAAACTTACACAGTTCCCCAACTTTCCCACTTTCCAAATTCACGTTTCCCCAAACTATCACAAATCCAAAACTTACCATCTTTCCAATGTCCCCAGTTTCCCCAAACTTTGCCAATTTCCAAGCTTTCCCAGTTCCCAAACTTCCCCACTTCTCAAACATTCCCACTTTCCAAATTCACGTTTCCCCAAACTGTCACAAATCCCAAACTTACCATCTTTCCAATGTCCCCAGTTTTCCCAAACTTTGCCAATTTCCAAGCTTTCCCAGTTCCCAAACTTCCCCACTTCTCAAACATTCCCACTTTCCAAATTACCATTTCTCCAAACTGTCACAAATCCCAAACTTACCATCTTTCCAATGTCCCCAGTTTCCCCAAACTTTCCCAATTCCCAAGCTTTCCCAGTTCACCACAAGCCTTCCCACTTTCTAAATTCCCACTTTCCCAATTCCTGTTTCCCCAAACTATCACAAATCCAAAACTTCCCTCTTACCAATGTCCCCAGTTTCCCCAATTCCCAAGCTTTCCCAGTTCCCAAACTTTCCCACTTTCCAAATTCCCATTTCCCCAAACTATCACAAATCCCAAAACTCCCCACATTCCAAATTTCACAGTTTGCCCAAACTTTCCCAAATTCCCACACTCCCCAAATTCCCAGTCTTGTTTTCTGTGCGGTTTATGCTATAAGCCTTGTTCTGTGTGCAGTTTCTGGTGAAGCGTAACGCGGACCTGTTTGCGGAGAACGAGAATAAGGAGACTCCGTGTGACTGTGCGGAGAAGCAGCACCATAAGGAACTGGCCCTCAGTCTGGAATCTCAGATGGTTTTCTCCACCGACCCCAACGCTGAGGACATCGAGGCTGAGTACGCTGCCCTGGACCGCCGAGAGGTGAGCTTTAGCAGCGAATGTGTGAGAGACCACATGCTGCACTTGTTGTAATTTGTTCTAATAATAATAATTAATTGTTGTATTTAGTCCAAATAAAATGATGATTTTAATAAGCTGTATGCATGTACGCTCTGTAAAGCTGAAGTGCTCCTGTTTCAGTTCTACGAGGGGTTGCGGGTGCAGGACCTGCGGAGGCTGAAGGACATGCTGATAGTGGAGACGGCGGACATGCTGCAGGCTCCTCTCTTCACCGCAGAGGCTCTGCTCAGGGCTCACGGTACGCACCACAGACACTTCACTGAGCTGTTATTAAGCAGCTGACCGCGAGTCTTCTGACCAGATAGAGGGCCGGTCACATGATCAGGGGGTTTTGAAGTGTCACTACACAAACATTAGAACAAAGAGTTTCACAATATGCTTCTAGATGTGTTTTCTTCTGCCTACGCCACACTCCTTGAGGCTTTAGGGGAGTGGCCAGACGTAGCCACACCCACCAGCTGTGGCCGAAATGGGACTCTTACAAGCTTGCTTATCCGTCCGGCCAGTTTTAGGCCGGGTCTGTGCTTAAAATGTGAACCAATATGAAAATCTGTGGTTATGGTTTTTCTACATTAACCTGGACGACCTGGTGGCTATCTTGTGCAGGAGGTCAGGGAACCAGCCTTGTGGTCAGAGGGTCACTGGTTTGATCCCTTGCTCTGACATTACAGGACTAAAGTGCTCTGAGCAAGACACCTAGCCCCCAACGGCTCCCCGGGCACTGGAGCACATTTCCAGTCAAAAGTTTGGGCACACCTACCCAGCTTGTTCTTATGTGTACTATATTAATATTAATAATATTAGTGAATAAGTGTGAGGAGATCAAAACTATAGAATAAGAGGTATGAAATTAAACATCTGGTTGTGTTTAAAGAATGTTTAGAGGGTCTTTTAGAAATGAGCTCATTGATCTGAAGCAGGTTTACATACTTTAAACATTCTGACCAGCAGCTTCATCATGAGGAGCCACATGAGCTGCTTCTCTAACAGGACTGAAGAAGATAGTGTAGATGCTGAGATCTTGTTCTGATAAACAGGTTTGGGGGTTTTATAGCTCTTAGAAAAATATATATTCTTATTTTTACATTTAAATACAGTCAAATGTTAGTTTTAGTAAAATTTGTGTACATGGGCTTCACTATTTACATCATCTACACATTCAGATCTAAACCTCTTTATAACCTAAAAACATATGTATTTAGGTGGGTGTGCCCAAACTTTTGAACGGTGGTGTATCTATTTAGAGGTACGTTTGGGCAATATAAAAGATATACCGTATTGATATCGGTGCTGTCCCGAGACAAATGTCTCCAAAATGATAACTTTACAGGAGAGGACAAAAACTGTCCTTACTTTCAGTGTAAGTCAATGGTAGCTAATTTGGAGCATTTCTATTGGTCGATTCATCATATATTTTTTAATACAATCAGACCATGGACAGGTCGCCAGTCCATCACATGGCCAACACACCCCCACACCTACGGGCAGTTTAGAGTGAGGATCCTAACATGCATGTGTTTGGACTGTGGAAGGAAACCGGAGTACCGGGAGGAAACCCACACTTCCCAACATCTCCAATTTCCCAATACCCCAGTTTATCGAAACTATCACAAATATCAGACATTCCCTCTTTCAAAATAACCAGTTTTCCCAAACTTCCCTCTTTTTCTAAATTCCACAAACTTTTCCAATACCCAAACTTCCACACTTGCCAAATTCCCAGGTTTTGCCAAACCATCACAGTTTCCAAACTTCCTCCCTTTTAAAATTCCCCAGTTTCCCCAGACTTTCTTAATTGCCAAACTTCTCCAGTTCCCAACTTTTCCCAGTTCTGAAACGTTCTCACTTCCCAAACTTCACCTCTTTCCAAATTCTCTAGTCCTTCCAAACTATCCAAACTATCCCAAATACCAAACTTCCCCACTTTGCAAATTTCCTGGTTTCCCCAAACTTTGTCAGCTCCCAAATCTATCCCAAATCCCAAACTTTGCCAGTTCCTTAAATACCAAACATGCATGTGTTAGGACTGTGGGAGGAAACCGGAGTACCCGGAGGAACCTACTCAAGAACATACACACTCCACACAGAACCACCCGGACCGGGAATCCAACCCAGATCATCCTACTGTGCCAGCGTGGTCCTGAAACAAGCCGTTATAAGACTAAATAAGACGACACGGATAAACTATTGTGGTTTTAGTAAATTTCTGATCTCACAGCTTTACATTGTAACCATTCTTAGCCTCCAACACCCCTAACTATCTCGCTGAACCTAGATAACTCAGGTTGTTAGTAGAAACGGACCGAACAGCGGTTTTGAGGCTGATTCTGATCACCGATCACCTTTCATATGATAGCTGATACCGATTGAGGGCGGGGCTATATGCCACAGCAGGGCTACATGTAGTTATTAGCGCAAGCAAGTCATAAAATATGGTCTAAACTGATTAATTACCATTTTTAACGAGCTCATATGAAACAGCATAATATTTTTAACTAAATTAACAGTAAATAAACAAAGTAAATCAAACAAATATCTCCAAAACTGTAATCATTACATTTAGACCCTTAATTTAAAACTAAAAAAGCTAATTAAATAAATACAGTAAAAACTGCAGTCTTTAAACTCAGACTCTGTTATTTTAAACTAAATCTGTAATCATTAAATGTAGAATATTGAATTGTTGCTGCTGTTCTGTTCGTACCGGTCAGATCTGGTCTGTAGGTGTTCTGGGTTATTAGTTTTGTGTTAGCTGTGTGTGCTAGCTCTGCTGATACTCACTGTATTCAGTTGTGTGGTGTCTCTGAAGTGTGTATCAGATTAGTATGTTAAATGTCTTTGTCTTGGTTTCTCAATGAGACACACTGATTTGACTAATTTTACAAAACAGCTTGCATGAGTCTGAGTCACATACGGTAACAAACTGCTAGTCAGTCTGTGGAAAATGAAAGGGTGTGTTTTTCCACCTAGTGGTTCAGGTAGGAATTGCAGGGAGCTGGCCAGAGGGGGTTCTCCTCTTCCTGGATGAAACGTTAGCTGGAAATACATAAATAAGGCTCTCTGGATCGACTAAATTGGAGAAATATCGGCCGATACTGATACATAGCCTATCAATCTTTCCATCTCTAGTTGTTAGTCATTGAGTCATTGGTTACTAGAGTCTAGTCCACCACTAATGCCCGTGTAAACGTCCCACCACACCTTTCAGCTCGCAGATATGTGTAATCTGTTCGGTTTCCTGTATATCGCTGGAACACTTTAGGAGTTTCTGGAGTTGTTAAGCTGTTGAAGTCGCTCCGGCACAGGACTCGTAATGGGATCAGTGCTTTCTTTAATTCCCTCCAATTATGTGAGCCGGCCCTGTTCCAGATGAGTGGGGCCCGCGGGGGAAATAGGGCAGAATTCTGCTTCACTACGCTTTCTATTCTTATTACTCCGGCCACTCTGGAGACGGGGAGCGGTTAAACAGGGCAGTTTCACCTCCCATCTAAATTCTCGCTCGTCAAACGGTGAGCGTGTCGAGTGAAGGGCTT
Source organism: Megaleporinus macrocephalus (assembly GCA_021613375.1). Taxonomy (NCBI): domain Eukaryota; kingdom Metazoa; phylum Chordata; class Actinopteri; order Characiformes; family Anostomidae; genus Megaleporinus; species Megaleporinus macrocephalus. The sequence goes on from CM038705.1 coordinate 5,359,440, forward strand.
GTTTAATTAAGATTTTGAGCGATTGGTGTCGGGTTTTGCTGTTTTGGAGTCTTTAATTAGCAGCTGTGTGAGCTACAGGACCATAGTCTGGTATATTTACAGAACTTCTCGTCTTCTGCTCGTCTCCGTTGTTTTCAGTCAAAAAAATAAAGAGGTTTTGTAACCAAGCAACAGTCGCTTCCTTGCCTTTTGGTTGAGACTGAGGCGTCCACCCTGTTTTAAGGCTCTAGTGACCAGCAGTCAAGTCCAGGAGTCCATGTTGTTAGATATTTAAACCTAGAAGGTAAAAAAAACATCTAACCAGGGAACACAGTATGGACAAAAGTATGTGGACACCTCACCATCACAGCTACATGAGCTTGTTGGGCATCCCATTCCAAAACCAGGCGGATACATATGCAGCTTTAACAGTCTTCTAGCTTCTAGGAATGCTTTCCAAAAGATATTGGAGCGTGTCTGTGGGAATTGGTGCTCAATGAGTCTGTGGAGCATTTGTGAGGTCAGACGCTGATGTTGGATGAGAAGACCTGGCTCACAGTCATAATTCTAGTTCTTCCCAAAGGTATTGGTGGGTTGAGGTTAGGGCTTCTGGCAGACTGCTGGAGTTCCTTCACACCAGACTCCTCAAAACCAGGTCTTTATTTAGGAGCTGACTCTCATTCTGCAATCAGGAAAGATCTTTGTGTGCGGTAACAGCAACCTTCACTTCAACCAAAGGAGCCCAAACCCTGAACCCCTCAACCCCCAGACCATTATCCCCCCTCCACCAAACTTTACTGTTGGCACTATACATTCCAATAAGAAATGTTCCTAGATTCATCCGCCCAACCCAGGTTCCAGATAGTGAATCATGAGAACACGCTTTACACCGCTCCAGAGTCCAACTGGAACCTGGAGCAGTATAAAGCTCCACCACTGGACTCTGGAGCTTTACACAGCTCCAGAGTCCAGTGGTGGAGCTTTATACTGCTCCAGGTTCCAGTGGCGGAGATGTATGCCGCTCCAGGTTCCAGTGGTGGAGCTTTACACCCACCAGAATCCAGTGGCGGAACTGTATGCCGTTCCAGAGTCAAGTGGCAGAGCCTTACACCGCTCCAGGTTCTAGTGGTGGAGATTTACACCGCTCCAGGTTCTAGTGGTGGAGATTTACACCGCTCCAGGTTCTAGTGGTGGTGATTTACACCGCTCCAGGTTCTAGTGGTGGAGATTTACACCGCTCCAGGCTCCATTGGCGGAGCCTTACACCACTCCAGGGTCTGATGGCGGAGATTTACACCACTCCAGGTTCCAATGGTGGAGCTTTACACTGCTCCATGATCTAGTGGCGGAGCTGTATGCCACTCCAGGGTCCGGTGGCAGAGCTTTACACTGCTCCAGGGTCCGGTGGCGGAGCTTTACACCGCTCCAGGTTCTAGTGGTGGAGATTTACACCGCTCCAGGTTCTAGTGGTGGAGATTTACACCGCTCCAGGTTCTAGTGGTGGAGATTTACACCGCTCCAGGCTCCATTGGCGGAGCCTTACACTGCTCCAGGGTCCGGTGGTGGAGCTTTACACCGCTCCAGAGTCCAGTGGCGCTCCAGAGTTCTTGTGCTGATGTTACTTCCAGCTGTACTTTGGAATTCTGTAGTCAACACATCTGCTCTGTCAAATTACATGGTCTTCAAGCTTGAGCTGTTGACCTTCCTTTTCGCAGTACTTGCACTTACAGTTGTCCAGGGCAGCTCTAGCAGGACAGACATGGCATCTTATAACAGTGTTTAAAGTCACAGAGCTCTTCAGTTATGACCCATTCTGGAGTTTGTCTATGAAGATTGCATGGCTATGTGCTGGATGTTGTGCCTGTTAGTAGTGAGCCTGATGGAAACACCTGAACTCAGATACAGTACCTGTAAAAATATCGTTCCTCTTAAGAGGAAAAAATAATATTCAATAAACACAAATACTAACTATCTAACTAACTTAGCTGGGAATTCTGGGTAACCCTGCCTCACTTACTCATGACAATAAGTGCCAGATGGTCCAAACAACTTGCCTGGATTATGTGATTCAGCAACTGATTGCAAGAAAAGAAGTAAATATAAGCTCTTCATTCAAGTACAAACATTGTCAGGGTTTTCATTGTGGACGTTCGGTTCCCATCACCACCGCTGTGACTCTGTAAGTTCACTAAGAGCAGCAGAACGTTTCACTCGGAAGGACTTTGTTTACATCAGAAACTGCTGAAATCGGTGGAATTCCCCTGTTGGGAAGGAAACAGAGCTCAGACTGGAGAACAGAGCCCATGTTTATATGTTTATACTCCAGAGGAGTCGGGCCTAACCGGTCATTTCGAGGCGGAAGAGTCAGGAAGTTGTTGTGTGAAGCTGGACTTTGAGCTCCTCTTCGCGAGTCGCGCGGTAAGAGTTTACTCATTGCCGGTCATGAGATGTCTGACCCACTTTTTCTAGCTCGTGGGAGTTTTTTTAATTTTTTTATTTCAATGTGAAACGTTGCAAATTTGCATGAGCTTCGACTGTAATATCCTGTGAAGGAACATCTGGAAGGAGTAGTTTTGGGCTCGGGGGAGGTTTGGGTTTCCTCTGGATTCGGTCCAGGACTTTATCTGAACCTAAGCTCTCCACTGATAACATCACAAGGCTGAGGCGAGACTAATTACACGTCACTCGGCCCATTCGAGACTGACTGACCTGAACAATGTATGCGAGTTGTTTAATTGAAGGAAGTTCTTCATGCGGTGCCGGGTCGGCCGGTTCGGGTCGAGTGGAGTTCAGTTTCTGTATTTGAGTTCTTTTCATGGTCGGCCGTTGGAAACGAAGGTTACTGAGTGGCTTGTCTGGAAGTTTAATAGCATATACATCCTCCGTAAAGAACCGTTAGTCCTATTCCAATTAGGGATTCAATGTCCTGACACAGTGGATCAGGATTGGGTGTCCCGATCCGGTGCAGTGGATCAGGATTGAAAGGCCCAGTTGGATATGTAGGTTGGGATTAGGATTGGGTGTTCCGATTTGATATAGTGGATTAGGATTGAGTTTCCTGATCCGATGCAGTGGATTGGAATTGGGTGTCCCAGTTAGATATGTGGACTTGGATCAGAATTGGGTCTCCCGATCTGATATAGTGGATTAGAATTGGCTTTTCTGATCTGGTGCTGCATATCAGGATTGGATGTCCCGATTCGATGCAGTGGATCAGGATTGGGTGTCCTGATCCGATGCAGAAGATCAGGATTAGGTTACCTGATCCGATGCAGCAGATCAGGACTGGGTTTCCCGATCCCATGCAGTGGAACAGGATTGGGTTTCCCGATCCCATGCAACAGGATTGGATGTCCCATTTGGATTTATTGACTGGCATCAGGATTAGCTGTCCCGATTTGATATAGTGTATAGGGATTGGATGTCCCAGTTGAATATGTGGACTGGGATTAGGATTGGATGTCCTGACCTGTTACATTGGGTCAGGACTGGCTGTCGTGGTCCGATACAGTGGATCGGGATTGGGTAATCTGATCTGATACAGTGGATTGGGATTGGATGTCCCAGTTGGATATGTGGATTGAGATCAGGATTGTGTCCCGGTCTGATATAGTGAATTAGGATTGGATGTCCTGACTCACTACAGTGCATCAGAATTGGGTGTCAGGATCTGATGCAGTGGATCAGGATTGGGTGTCCTGATTTGGTCTACGGAATTCCAGTAAGAGAATTTTGGTTTACTGGATTCCACAGACAGGATTCCGGAAATGGTTATGGTTATGGAATGGCAGACTTTTCAGGTTAGCAGAATTCCACAGTGCTATTGGTTTACACAATTCCGCTAAACAAAATCTAAGTCTGGCATTCCATAAACATTCCCATTTCTGGAATCCTGCATTCGCAATTTTGTAAACCAAAATTCTAGCTTTGGGACTCCCTAAACCAGGTCAGAATTGGGTGTCCCGATCCAATGCAGCAGATCAGGATTGGGTGTCCTGGTCTGATATAGTGAATTAGGATTGGATGTCCTGACTCACTACAGTGCATCAGAATTGGGTGTCAAGATCTGATAACATGGATCAGGATTAGGCATTCCAATCTAATGCATAGGATTTGGATTGAGTGTCCCAGTCTGAAATGACTAATTGGGATGGGATGTTCTGATCTGATACAATGGATAGGAATTGCATTCCTTGATCGGATCATATCACAATTCGATACAGTGGGGCAGGATAAGGATGTCTAACCAAGTCGTAGGCTTAAAGTTAGGGATCCAGTCTTATGACCGGAAGGTTGTTGGTTCGCTTACCTGGATCAACAGGACACGACTGAAGTGCCCTTGAGCAAGACACCTAACCCCCCAAGTGCTCCACGGGCGCTGTGGATAGGGCTGCCCACCGCTCTGGGCAAGTGTGCTGACTACTGCCCCCTAGTGTGTGTGTATATATGTGAGTGTATCACCGCACTGATGGGTTTAAATGTGGAGTATTTATTTATTTATTTATTTTATTTTGAATCACATTTCAATACAACAGTTTTCAGTTTTCAGATAACATTTTAAATTACCCCTATTATGTGATTCATCATTTGTCTTTCTTTTTTTTTTTTAACAAATACAAAACTGAATAATAATAATAATAATAATAATAATAATAATAATAATAAAAATAATAATAATAAAAGGATATAGTAAAACATCCAAATCTCAAATAAAATAAAATAAAACTTGGGGTACAGTTACGAATAAAATATGCTTGCTAGAAGAAAAAAGGGTACAGTATAGATATATACTTACAGTAAATAAATCAAAAGTATATTTAATTTATTTAAACAAAAGAAGGGTATTTCAGGGAGATATACCTTTTCCACTTCTTCCAAATTCTTTCAAATCTATCATTCTGAAGCCTAATAGAAAAAGTTACTCTTTCCATCACAAAGATTTCGTAGATAATATCATACCAGTTCTCGATGGAGGGTGTTTCAGGCTTAAGCCATTTTTTTGTGATTGCTTTCCTTGCAGCTACACTAAGTATTAAATGTGGAGGTTTAATTCCACTGTGTGTAAAACATACGTGACTAATAGTTCTAAACTCTAAGTCTGATTCTGGATGTGGTGATGGGCTGGTGTGCAAGGCTGAAGATAATAAATGAAGCTTCTATATCACTGTTGTTTCACAGAAACATAAACAAAACAATAGATACAGACAATGAAGTGTACAGTCCACAGTTCAGCACAGTGACTCAATATAAACAATACAGTACAAAACAATGAACTGTGAGTTCCTAACAACGCTGACTGGACGTGAACTTGTGAACATCTCAGCTCACTCTTCCCATTCCTCCACTCAGACTGGGACAGAGAGAAGCTTCTGGAAGCGTGGATGTCCAACGCTGAGGACTGCTGCCAGCGCTCCGGTGTCCAGATGCCCACTCCTCCTCCCCGAGGCTATAATGCCTGGGATACACTCCCGTCGCCCCGAACCCCGCGCACCACCCGCTCCTCCATCACCTCCCCCGACGAGATCAGCCTCTCTCCAGCCGACGACGACCGTTCCCTGGTGAGATCTTAATAAACGCAACGTGAGAGAGGGTTTGTTTCTGGAATTCCGAAGAGAGGATTCCAGAAATGGGAATGGTTATGGAATCCCAGACTTAGATTTAGGTTAGCGAAGTTTCACAGAGCATTTGGTTTACAGAATTCCAGACAGGATTTTGTTTTTTGGAAAAGATATGCGTTGGTTTCTGAAGATCCAGAGTTAGAGTACTGGTTTAGGGATTATGGAATTCCAGAAAGAGGATGTTGGTTTACAGAATTCCGAAGAGAGGTTTCCGGCAATAGGAATGGTTATGGAATGCCAGACATAGATTTAGGTTTGCATAATTCCACAGAACATTTGGTTTACAGAATTCCAGAGAGGATTTTAATTCTAGGAAAAGTCGATTCACTTAATTTCAACGTTATCTGTTGGTTTGTGGAGATCCTGGTTCAGGGAGTCCCAGGGCTAGAAATTGGTATATGGAATTCCAGATAGGATTTTGGTTTACAGAATTCCAAAGAGAAGATTCCAGAAATGAGAATGTTTATGGAATGCCAGACTTAGATTTAGGTTGGCGGGATTCCACAGATTATTTGCTTCACAGAATTCCAGAGAGGATTTTGATTTGGGGAAAATTTGATTCACTTAATTCCAATAATATCCATTGGTTTGTGGAATGCCCGACTTAGATTTAGGTTAGTGGATTTTCCTTGAGCTTTTAGCTTACAGAATCCCAGAGAGGATTTTGATTTGATATTGATTCATTTAATTCCAGCGATAATCTGATGGTTTGTGAAGAGTCCTGGTTCAGGGAGCTAGTATTTGGTGGAATTTCGCTAACCTAAATCAAAGTCTGTCATTCTATAACTATTCCCATTTCTGGAATCCTCTCTTTGGAATTCTGTCAACCAAAATTCTCTTTCTGGAATTCCATAAACCAAATTCAAGCATTAGGACTCTTTAAACGATGGACAGGATTTTGATTTTAGGCAAATGGAATACCAGAAAGAGGACTTTGGTTTACAGAATTCCAGAAAGCGAATGTGGTTTATGGAATTCCAGATAAAATTCATTCCAAAACTAGAGAGGGCCTTTAGGATTAGCTTCTCAGATGTGATGTAACGTGACGTGATCTTTTCACCCCCAAATCTGCTGCTTGTCAGTTCTGAGAATCCCTCGAGGAGTTCAGTTCCTCATGGCTCGGAACTATGGAGCCATTTAGAAAGTGTCCCCGCTCGGCTGGACACAGGCAGTCTTTTCATACACCAGTATAGACATTGTACTGAGACAAAGTGCTCTGTTCCCGCTCGGAGTCTACAGTCCGCACCACAGAGGAGCTCTTCACCACGGCGACGAGCCCATACGCTGGTGTTCAGCTCCAGAAATACCCCGATTCATATGAGCATGAGCTCACCCAACATCATCAAATCCTCATTCCAGAGAGTTAGTGCCGAGAACCCGGATATAATTCCTCCCTATAGTTTTATATGTTAAGCGTGAAGGTGACTTTTAGAACACTGAATGGATTATAATTAAAGGACAGGTTTATACCAGTTCTTGAAAGACTATAATTTTTATTATATCAATTAATTATTTTATTATTGTGCTGAGAAAAACAAATATGTTTGAGCGACATGATCCAAGTTTCCTTGTTACATTGTATAAATAAAATATAAATATCGAGTATCGAGATATTATGTTAGTGATACTGTATCAATTCTCAGAAACACAGTATCAACACACAAATTCCTGGCAGACAGTGAATCATTGTGTGTTGTGTTTAAACCTCTGACCACTAGATGTCAGTGTTGTAGTCCATTTTCAGCTCCACTCCAACATTAACAAGCAGCACAAGGGCGCAATGCTATTGTAATACACAGTCTTGGCAATACACAGTCCTTATATATTATAATATATATATATATATATATATATATATATATATATATATATATATATATATATATAATAACAAACACAGTTCATACATTAGTTATGTTTATATTATGTATACTCCCACCTCCTCCTCTCTCTCTTTCTCTCTCTGTCTCTCTCTCTGTTTGTCTCTCTCTCTCTCTCTCTCTCTCTCTCTCTCTTTGTCTCTCTCTCTCTCTCTCTCTCTCTCTGTCTCTCTCTCTCTCTGTCTCTCTCTCTCTCTCTCTCTCTCACTCTCTCTTTGTCTCTCTTTGTCTCGCTCTCTCTCTCTCTCTCTCTCTCTCTCTCTCTCTCTCTCTCTCTCTCTCTCTTTGTCTCTCTCTGTATCTCTCTCTCTCTCTCTCTCTCTCTCTCTCTCTCTCTCTGTCTCTCTCTCTCTCTCTCTCCCACTCTCTCTTTGTCTCTCTTTGTCTCTCTCTCTCTCTTTCTCTCTCTCTCTCTCTCTCTCTCTCTCTCTCTCTCTCTCTCTTTGTCTCTCTCTCTCTCTGTCTGTTTCTTTGTCTGTGTACAGAATTTGGTCTGTAGAATTTTTGCGTACGGAATTCCGGAAGTCAAATTTGGCTCCCAAGTAGAGGATGTAGATCACGTAATTCCAGAGGGGATTCCATGTTTTGGCTTTGAGCCGCAGGTGCCGAGTGATCGTGAAGGAAAAGCGGAATGCTGCTGTGAAGCGTCTGACCTGTTTGTGTTTGTTCACTCTCTCAGTGTGGTATCTGCATGTGTGCCGCCTCCATGTTTGAAGAACCTGTGGATATTCCATGTGGACACGAGTTCTGCAGAGCATGCTGGGAAAGGTGAGAGTCGCCAACCGTCCTGCAAAGTAAAGGTGGAAACATAAAACATCCTGAGTTTAGGTTGGTGGAGGAATTGTAGTGCTGTAGCAGGAGACTGTCGCTGCTGAGGAACGTATTCCATATTTGGAATTCAGTTAATGTGTGCGTTAGGGCTGCACCTGACGATACATTTCTTAATCAATTAATCTAACGATTCTTTTTTCGATTAGTCGATTAATCTAACGACTAATTTTTAGATTACTCCAATGTTAGTGTGTTAGGAATTAAAATTGTTATTATTTTGTTATGGATTTATAACCAATGAATGGTTTTGTGCGTATATATATATATATATATATATATATATATATATATATATATGTATATATATATATATATATATATATACACACACACACACACACACACAGAAGTACAAGGGAAACACATGGCCATTCTGGACTTAAAGGTAGGGCTGGGCAATAAAACGATAACGATAATATAATTATATATAATTTATTTTATATATAAATATTTATTTATATATAACGTTGTATAATTATAATAATTATTGTGAAATGTTTCCTCGATAGAACTATAAGACGTAGTTGATAGAAAGTCGATAGAATTAAATTCCGTCCATGTTTTAAGAGACAACACGAATAGCCAATGAGAACGAGAATAGCTCCGCCTCAAACCAATCAGGTGGCTGACCTAGAGTTCCAGCCATTTCATGTAGCGGCAGCTTAACCCACACGCTAGTAATCTGGGTACTACACATTAGATTAATCTAGATTAATCTGAATAATCATTAGATTAATCTAATTTATTAAGTCTCACTACATGCGTCAGCCAATCAGGTTTCAGAGCTTGGTTATAATTGGATATGTGCTTCTGACCCGATGCTGTTTCACCTCATAATTTGAGTTGGCTTCCTATTGACCAGCACCTGTTCCACCTTAACTGGAGCAGCAGTTGCAAGCCCATACGTACCTTCTACATCATCTGAGGTGGAACTGAAATTCTGATTATAAACCAACTCCAGCTTCACTAACAGTCAAACATTCAGCTTTGTTTCTTTTCATGTGTGGCTCCCACCCCAACCATCAGACTCCAGATGAAGAGGTTTAGATGGTGGGAGATGTTCAAGGCTGTGTTTTCATTTTCATATGCAACGTGACTGAAACCTGCCTGACACTCAGCTAAACAGGATAGTGTTTGTATTGTATGTACTGTATCTGCTGAATTACTTCAGTACTATGGAGTTTGAAAGTACTGAATGGAGATTTTAGTGAATAGTAGGACGTTTACAGTGGTGGTCTTGTGTTAAAGGATGTTAGTACGATGGTTGTGCAGATACTAAACACTCGTCTGCTGCTCCAGCAGTGAGCACTGGGTCCAGTTTAGTATGTACTGACTACCAGATTTCAGTAGTCATTCTGAATCCGTGAGCCAGCAATACTTGTTCTAAAATCTAGGCTACTGATTGGTTGTCTGTGTTCATGATTAGTTTGAAATATTCTGATGAGTACTCAGCTGTGGACTTCCTTCTGCAGCTTTCTGAACCTGAAGATCCAGGAGGGTGAAGCCCATAACATTTTCTGCCCGGCCTACGACTGCTTCCAGCTGGTTCCCGTGGAGGTCATAGAGAGTGTGGTGTCCAGAGAGATGGACAAGCGCTACCTGCAGTTTGATATTAAGGTATTACTTCATTATCATTAATTATGATGGCATCTGCTACTTCTAACCACCGGGATGGTTTGTGTTGGGGGGTGGGGGGGTGTGGCGGGGTGGGGGGGGTGTTTGGGGGTATTGCAGTACAGTGAGTAGCATCTGTGTGTTTTCAGTGGAGTCAGTCATGGCAATAACTGCAAGATGAGCCACACGAGTAACGGCAGGTTATATCAGTCTTGTGTGGATTCACTAATAGCTCCAGATGTGTTTTGTTTTTTCATGATAGTGAGAATTTAGGGCTGCAGCAGTTGCCTCAGTAACACTGATAATATACCAGAAAAATATTTAAAAATTGTAGAAACCTGTAAAATATTTGGAAAACAAAATGTAGAAACTGGAAAAATATTTTTCAAAAATTGTAGAAACCGAAACAATAAAAGGAAAATGACTGTTGAAACCAGAAAAATATTAGGAAAAAATGTTAGAAACTGGAAAATTTTAGCAAAAAATGTTAGAAACTGGAAAAATATTAGGAACAAATTGTAGAAACCAGAAAAATTAAGGAAAAAATTGTAGAAACCGGAAAAATATATGGAAAAATTGTATAAACTGTAAAAATATTATGAAGAAATGGTAGAAACCAGAAATATATTAGGAAGAAATTGTGGAAACTAAATAAATATTAGGGAAAAAGTGTAGAAACTGAAAATATAATAGGAAGAAATTGTAGAAACTGGAAAAATATTAGAAAAAAAATTAGAAACTGGAAAAATATTTGGAAAAAAATGTAGAAACTGGAAAAATATTAGGAAAATAACTGTTGAAACCAGAAAAATATTAGGAAAAAAATTGAAGAAACCTGAAAAATATTAGGATAAAATTGTAGAAACCAGAAAAATATAAGGAAAAATTGTAGAAACCGGAAAAATAAATGGAAAAATTGTAGAAACTGTAAAAATATTATGAAGAAATAGTAGAAACCGGAAAATTATTAGGAAGAAATTGTGGAAACTATAAAAATATTAGGAAAAAAGTGTAGAAACTGAAAATATAATAGAAGGAAATTGTAGAAACTGGAAAAATATTAGAAAAAAATGTAGAAACTGGAAAAATATTTGGAAAAAAATGTAGAAACTGGGAAAATATTAGGAAAATAACTGTTGAAACCAGAAAAATATTAGGAAAAAAATTGAAGAAACCTGAAAAATATTAGGAAAATTTGTAGAAACTAGAAAATATAAGGAAAAATTGTAGAAACTGAAAAATTTTATGAAGAAATAGTAGAGACCGGAAAAATATTTGGAAGAAATTGTGGAAACTATATAAATATTAGAAAAAAAGTGTAGAAACTAAAAAAAAAAAAATAGGAAGAAATTGTGGAAACTGGAAAAATATTTTGAAAAAATTTGTAGAAACTGGAAGAATGTTAGGAAAAAAGATGTTAGGAAAAACTGTATAAACCAGGCACACAGTCAATTTTGTGTTGGAGATGCAGACTCACACCTGGCAACCCAGCTTGAACTAAGACATGCACATTTTACTCTCTCACTGATAAATGAGTCAGTGTTTTCTCATTCACAGCGTCTAAATTTATATATAGCTGCTTATTTGTCATCGCTCAGAGAATTTCCAGTCACATTGTACGCAGAGTGACGTCAGAGTGACGTCAGAGTGACGTCAGAGTGACGTCAGAGTGACGTCAGAGTGACGTCAGAGTGACGTCAGAGTGATCTGAGCTATAACAGGGTAATGACAGTAGGAGCACTGGCTTTCAGCTGAGACTGCCTGTAAATGACTCTCTCACTCTGTAAATCTTCAGCCTTGATTCTGTACCACCGCTCAGAGTCAGAGTTCACCTCCCCACATAACGACAGTCCCAATTCCTTCTTACTTAGTTACACATGTGAGTGAGTACTAACAGACGAGCATGAGCTGGAACAGTGGTTTATTCAAAAACAGACGAAAGAAAATCTTTCAGTCGCTGCGTCTTAACTAGACTCTATATACTGTATGGATATATAGTGAA